>QXVX01007921.1:0-55498 GCA_013436065.1 Halocynthia aurantium
TATAAAAAGACAATTTTTTGAAGTGGTAAATTTTCACTCACGTTTATTAGATTTTGTTTGAACTCTCTGATTCCAATCCTTGGGACTGACCGAACGACTTGGCGTTGGCTTGTTGGACACGTTGGATCCAGGGTTCAAATCTACCAATAGCCTGGTAAGACAACGCAGACGAGACGTGAACAGGGCTAGCTGCATTCGATTAGAGGCTTTCGAACAAGAATCTGGGTCGAGCAACTGTCTTGACTCATCCAGATATGTCGCAAGTAGCTTGTACATGAGGCAGTTGCTTCGTGGATCATATACAGAACCATCACCTTTCCTGTCTATAACATCTTCAAGACTGAGAGTTTTACCTTCATCTATCTCCAAAATCACTACAAAATACAAAAAACCAACACAGTAAGCATTTGCAAGAATGTTATCCTCATGATTCATCTCTCCAGGGAAATACAATCCATAATCTAAGATCATAGAGGTATGGAACAATTTTGATTTTGTCAAGGCAGAGAGACAATGACAATCATTACCTGTGACCAATGGATTTACAACAGCATGTCTGAAAGCTTGACCAAGCACCAGCGCAGATTCGTCGGTTGGTAAAAACATATTGGCAAACTCTTGTTCATGTTGTATGGCTTGAATAATTCTGGTAGAAAACAAATTTGATATTAATGTGTTTGATCCTAACATATCATCAACAGTGATAACATGGTCACTCCCTATAGTTAGGAATGAAGATGAGGAAGAAATTCATTCCAAGTTTTGACATATCTAATGGCATTTTGTTTTCTTTAAATATTCACAGGTTTTATGAATAAATAGCACATAACAAACAGGTATTTCACTGAATGTTTTGAGCTGGTCTATAGTTGGCAATATTCATAGCTTGAATAAATTCTCTCGCTTACTTTGATGGAAGGTTCAGCAAGTCATTCTCTTTGACTCCTAATTCATTCTTACTCTCATTGAGGCAGGAAGATATCCAGACCTGGGCTTTGACAAAATATGCAAGACTCGTTCGAATATAAAGCTGCTGATGAAGCACCGGCCAGAAAGAGGGCTTGGGGCCTATTATTTCGAATCCACGGATACGAGTATCAATACCGCCCTGAAATATTGTAAATATTTATATAAAAATGTGTATTTTCATTATTATTTAGTTGGAATATGTTGTTTCGTTTAGAAGGTATACAAGTTCTATACATACTTGTTGACATCTGCGAACACTGATTCTTATGATGGGCCAATAGCGTTTTTCATTCTCCATGACTACCNATTATTTCGAATCCACGGATACGAGTATCAATACCGCCCTGAAATATTGTAAATATTTATATAAAAATGTGTATTTTCATTATTATTTAGTTGGAATATGTTGTTTCGTTTAGAACAGTGGTTCTCAACCTGTGGTACGCAGGAGCTTTTCAAGTGGTACGCGAGCAGCTTTGAATTATTGCAACAATTAACTTTTGAGTTGGCTAAAATATGCCGGCAACGCTTTCTCTTTTTCTTCGATACTGTATGTATTCGCTGATCGGCGTTTATAGCGCTACCAGTCCTTGTCTTTAGAGATCGCCCTCGCCCGCTACTGCCCGCCTTTATTTAGTCAAAAAAGGGGGGCTTAAAAAAGGGGCCACAAAAAAGGGGGCTTTGTTAGTGGTACGCGGCCAGATTAAAAAACACTAAAGTGGTACGCAGTCAGTAAAAGGTTGAGAACCACTGGTTTAGAAGGTATACAAGTTCTATACATACTTGTTGACATCTGCGAACACTGATTCTTATGATGGGCCAATAGCGTTTTTCATTCTCCATGACTACCAGTTGACTGTCCGTGCTCGACACATTCATCTGACCGATTGTATGAGAGATGTCAGAGGGCCTGGTACCACCCATTAGGACAAAACGTGCCGGCATATAACTTGAATCCTCCGGTGATATGAACAAGGTCATCTTTCTGAAAAAAGAAACCATCATTGTTAAAATGCATAGGATATTGTTTTAGTCACTGTAAGAGTCATTCAACTCTGCTATTGTACTTAAATTGGAAAAGAAACACGTTAAGGTTACTAACGTATTGCTTTTGGATTATCAATTACTAAGGACAGTTCCTAGCAAATATCTGCCAAGAAATTCAAATAAAGTGACATCCAGTAATGATAGTGCGAAGAGGTTATTAATCAATCTCAACTGGGACTGCATTCCATTCGTGAGAATTAATGTTAAGATCACCTCACAAAGACACCCTTCTTCATGTAAATGTTAATCCAGTGGGAGCCTGAACTTCCGTTGCTCTCCCAATATGTTTTCGGATTGCCGTCAGTGAGCTTGCTGCTCTGTCGATGATTTGATGACACTTCTATACGTTCCCAACACTTGTCCTCTTTCAGATCAAAGTCTGAACCTATTCAATATTGAATACCGCATTTTACCTCGACGAAAAAATCTATGTGTGCTCGTGCAAGTAGGTAGACCTGTAATCTAATCTGAAAAGACTCACCATTGCACTCTTCGATTATACTATTTTGATTATCAAAGTTTTGAATGAGATAGTAAATGGGGTTAAATGAAGTTAACCCATTGCTATAGCAGGGTGATAGCTGTTAACAATATACTCTCTCACCTTGACATAAACTTTCAAATAATCCACTCAATAGGGGAATCTCAAGTCTTTCTTGCATCCTCCTTGAATCTTCCAAACATCTAAGGGCTACACCTATGGTACCTCTGAGTACCACCACAAGCAACTTGGAGTGAAGAGACTTGTACTTTTCATAGCCTTGTAGACAGTCCATGAGCTCGGAAGCTTGCTATAGCATTGCGATTAACATTTATAACTAGCGTATCAAACTTAAAACATAAAGTAAGTTGTTACACTTGCCGGTATAGATTCATGTCTTTCGATCGCTTTCTGCAAGGACTGTTTGGCATCCAGACCACACATAATAACAGCAGAATCACGATCCAAATCGACAAGTCTCAGTAATAAACTGACAGCTTTCACGATCACCTGTAAATTATAATTTTAAACTGGATTTAAAGGGTTGATGCTCATTTTGTTATGTCAAGTATAACATTGTGCTAATTAACATGAAAAAACTCAGAGGTCTAATACTTCTTTGCCTAACTTAACATTGAGCTGTGTTCCTAGAAAACTGAACTATAGACAAAACAATAAGTAAGGTTATCTGGTTAGCAGATAATAGCAAATTTTGCATCTATGAGTATATATGGTAACTATCATCTACAAACCTCTTTCAGCGAAGATGAATTAGTAGACTCGAGGTTCGCTCGCAAGACAGTGGAGCTGAGTGAATCAATCAGTTGCAAGAGAGCAGATATGGCTTGAGATCTGTGTTTTTCTTCAAGGATGTGCAACAGGGTGGTGCTGCTGGAAGGTCTTATTGTTTGGCTAGGTTCGATTATCACCCGTTGTATGATGTCTACGCATCTCAACAGCTGTTCTACTGACATTTTTTGATTCATGTTTGGAAAAACAATCGAAGGAAACTGAAAAAATGCATATCAAGTTCAAACAGTATCCAGTATTTACAATTTCTGTTACTCGAGGATAATGCATCAAATTCTCATCGTTAGTACAGTACAATCTGCTTATTGTTCATGCTTATTATTATAAAACACCTCTAAGTGCAATCAGTTAAGAAAATGGGTAGTATATTTAGTTTATTTATTATAATATTGAATTTGTGGTATATAGCTTCATATTTATGCAATAATGAGATAAGCTACTGCATGAACCCACCAGAGTATTCACAATTTCTGTCACTTGAGGATAAAGCATCAAACTTTCATCGTCAAGTATAGCTTGCAAAAAATCGAGGAGTCTATTGGGAGAGCTTATGAGCTTGGGGAAGTTTTTTGGATTGAGAAGTTCATCCATTGCACCTGAGAAAAGTTTGCATTTTCTTAAAGATGAAACCAAGACTTATATTTCTTATGATACTGTATATATTTTCTATATTAATTTGAATACTGTTTTTATAATCTATGGTGGGTACTACCTTCCAGCTTATCACTGACTGACTGGAAAGACTTTGTTTCTTCCACTTCCACATTGATTGAAGATTTTGTTTCCTTGATCTTCCCAATGTCCAGGATAGTCAGCTCGTCGTCTTCTTCAGCGAAATCGCAGAGCTTGCCTTGGATACATATCACCAGGTCATGAAGGGGTGAAGTCATGGGGCAAAGCTGGTAAAATAAAAAGAGAGGACACATGAATTCTTAGCTGATATTACATATTCGGCATTTAGGTATCAAAATATGTGATGGCAATAAGTTGTTGAATACACACAGTGATTTTAAATAATGAACTAACCTTCAGTCCTCTCTTAAGTAGAGGTGATAATGTCTCATGTACTTGCGAAACAAGATCCTTGTGACCAGTTACAAGCATGTTGAAGACACACAAACCTTCATACAGGATTCCAACTTCCGAACTACTGTGAACCAATGTGAAAAATGATAAATAATAATCGAAATAATAAAACAATTATAAATTTAATTAAAATTAATATATTAATATATAAATTTATTTTTTAAAAAGGATATTCTCATAAAGTGATGGAAGTTAATAAATGCTATAATTTAAACTAAAACAAAATACCTTTCAGTGTCTTGCCATTTCACACCATCTCTCTTTCCATCATCTCTGATAGATTTTTCAATGTGATCGAGAATCATGTCCAGGGAACTGATCAAGGCAGCTAGCTCATTTCCAGACTAGGAAAGTATCAAAAACAAACACGTGATTCTAAAATTATGCTGAAATCTACAATGAAAATGCTCAAATGTCACCCATCACCCTTACTAGAACTCAAGTGAATATGTATATGGGTCATGCTTACCCCATTGTGAGGAAAGGTATAGTTTCTTCGACGTGGGGTCCCTAACAGAATTACTACTGTAAAAGTACTCACATCTTGATCACGTTTCGTAGTTGATGATTCAGAGGAGGACAAGATCGGAGAGGCAGATGCGATGGATGCAATTATTTCTTGTATTATTCTCACTTCTCCAGACTGGAAGGTTCCAGAGTGTGAACCGGTGTATGTCTTGACGGCCCTTGTTGCCAAATTCAAACACTATGCACAGTGACACAAAAATATTACTATAGCACATGCCGAGATAATTCCACACATAAGCAAAAAAACATAATGAACAGAGCATTACTTGCACGGCTTTCATCGTACATTCCTTGCATTTGAAAAACCATTTGATGATTTCGAATAGGCGAGCAAGGCAGCCAGATGTTGCCACTATCAATTCAGTGCCGCGCATCGAAGATGGATTGGCATTCGCTATGGCGAGCATGATGCGAACGCACTCCATCCAAGCTAGACATATTTCGCTGTAGAACCCATCAAACAAATCAGTAAGTTTTTGTTTACACAAGTCGGCAAAATATCATAATCAACGTACCGGTCTGAATTTAATGGTACGTTTTGAAGATGAAATATAATGCGGTTCAGTTCCTGATTACTAAATCCCGAGATTTGGTATCTACAAATGAACAAAAGTTATATTTTTCAAATCACACTGCTGTGGTAAACTTAGCCATTTTAGCATTGTAACCTGTAAGCGCTAATGTGCTTGGCAGCAAATGATTTGGCAATTTAAATAATGAAATCACAGAGCAAATGCAAACTGTAGTTATAATCCCTTTATAGTTTAATCTGAAATCTAAGTTAACTGCTCTGGTGCAAAGTCAAGGGCATGATTCTCTGTGGGTACATTCTCCATTATTTTTTGAATAATACAGTGACTGCATTCCAGGTGTATCAAGTTAGAAAAAAAATATGTAGATGTTTCCTATGATATAGCATAGTATATGGTATATAGAATATATATATATAGAAAAGAATTTCACCTAAATCCAACATACCTGAGCAATGTAATATGGACGAAGACCATCATTACCAATAATTCTTCATCAGAAGAGCAAAGCCCACTCACCACATGATCAAGAATGGCTTCGGGAGTGGTACTGCTTCGCATAAACTGGCTCAATTTCTTAGGGTTTCCTTTGACAAACTGTTGCGAAGGTAAAGAACTGACTACACCACCTCAAATATTGAAATTTACCGTGCCAACAGTAACTAACAATACAACCTCACCTGTTTGAGGTTGTCTAGTCTTGCCATAGATGTATCTAGAAATGTTGTATTCTGTTTGCATAAGTATGAGAGATAAAGTCCGATTTTCTCCCTCAACTCTTTTCCTTCATCAACAGCATCACTTTCAGGATCTTCTGCAGCTTTTGCATTGCTATCAGAAGTTTCTTTCATAGGTTCATCTCCATTCTGTAATTGATTCTCCACTCTCAATTATCCATAAAAGCTTCATAAAAACCAAAAGCAAAACGTGAAGGTCAACACTTACATTGGACTCGCACTTAATTTCAGCATCCTCTTTCTCATGAGTTTCGGAAGATGCAGTATCATCAGTAGTTTCTTTCACAGTTTCGGATGTTAGGTCTTGGACTTGCATCTCACCACTGGCATTGTTCTGCTTTTCATCCTTTTCCTTGGAATCATTAGTTTCAGAATCATTCTTTTCTTTCCGCTCAGGCTTCACTTTCTTTTTCTGCTCCTTTGGTTTCAAAAAGCGGGAACAAAGCATAGATTTTCTGAAGAGATTCTGTTAATGGGAAAATACAGCTATAAAATTTGTCTAGGATCTATGAAAACACGCTATAAGCCAAGCAAGATAATGCTCAACGTACTTCAGCATTAGAATTCTGATCAACAATGCGCTGGATCAGTGATGAAACGTATTTGATAGTCGGAAATTGGTCGTTCAGATGTATGACTGTACATTTGTCTCTGGTTGTGTTGGATAAGCCGGCAGAAGGAGAGAACTAAATATTTATAATATCAGATAATACCACACACAGTCGAACCGAAATTGCAATGTCAAGGTAACAAGCTTTCACTGTATTTCAATTCCAACCAGGTAATGGCAAATTTATTCAAATCCAAACATACAGAAATAACGAATGCAATCATTTACTTGGCCATTTTGGATATCATCATATATTTCTTTCACAGCATTTTCTGCAGTCTCTTGCGGGAGTTTACCAATGAAGAAAAGAACCTCCCACCATTGTCTCTGAGTCATCAATTTTACCAAACTCTTTGTACGAGTCGCAGATGTACTGGGGCCTTGCAGGAGAGCTTGGTACGATACTCCCAGGCCTGAAGAGTAGGGATGACTTGACACCTTGGTGATGTCACTACCTGATGAAGGAATGGTTTCAATTACTTATAAACAACAGCAACATATGCATTCCATATTGCAGTGTTCATTTAGTGCTAGTGTATCTAACCTAGATTTCTAATAACTCAAATTAACTAAACCTGTGACCTGACCTTGAAAACAACATTGTGGACAAGGTGAACAAAAAGCTTAAGTAATGTTATCAAAAGAAATATAGCTACTTGTTAGTCTCGGCCACAGTTTTGAAGATTCTGGGTTTTGCAAATACTCTGGGACGTCGGGATGAATTCCGGTTTTATCAGATTTGGGACAACCAATGATTTCTAGATTTTGCGGCTTGATAGAAACGGTCTCTGATAAGCGCAACCAGACAACCTGAATAAATATTGATTTCCAATATTAACTACACTAAGTAAAATGATAGAATGACATGAGTGAGTGACATTATACTAGCATATATCAAAACCTAAAAGGCCTATGAACACACAAATAAGATAGAACGATTTGGAGTAAGTTAAATAAATTAGACCAAATTCAGACCAAGATTGAAAGTGATGCAGTTACCTCCACTAGTCCACCAGGTTCATCATTATCCCTGAACTTTCGTACTACTCCCTCATCACCTTCTCTGACAAGATCATCGTCAGTCATCATACGAACTTTCCACCCAACTTTCAAAATACTTTTTAAATAATTCACGTACTGCTGAACTGTAGGAAACATTGACGCTGTTTTGTAGGCAAACCTAAAACCATTGTTAATATTTTATAAATAAAGTTCATGTTCTGCTGTTTTTTGGAATGGAACAAAAAGAAAGCGAAACGAGTGAAATTCTTACTACAGAGAGAAAATAATCAAGGCAGGCATGAATACATAACACACTGGTATGTATATATCGTCGATTCTGAATACTGAATTGTATATATCTAAATGTAAAAAATGGTAATCAAATAGATAAGTCATAATAACTTTATTCGTACCTAACATATGGGATGCTATCTTTGATGAGATTCGAAAGTAACTTGGCATCAACTGTTTCCTTGCGTTTGGAAGAAAATATACAGCGGGATGAACTACTAGTCATTTCTGGGTCAAGTCTCATAGCATCTGCCGAGTCACCAGCCTAAAATTGGAAATATAAAGTTAGAGCGAGTATCCTACTGCCAAGGTTAAGTGGCTATATTATATAATTTCTTTCTCCCATAATAAGCAAAGGAAACATTGGTCACCAGTAACATTTTGCATGCCCAATATCAATAACTTCCACAAAATTTCATGAAAATCCCTATACTTGGACATGACAAAATCACAGCTTCCTTAGCAACTAAAATAACACAAGCAAAAAAGGAACTATATCGTACCTTATATAAGGTAGAATTGGTCGAAGTGCTGCCATCAGCAAAGGATAGCAATCCTTCCCTCAGGGAGCGTTGTCGTTCATCCGGGGAGGAAAGAGGTTCGACATCATTATAAAACATCTCCATATTGAAGCTACTGAGAACTTGAAATGGTATTGCAACATTACTTCCCAGTGATCATAATAAATTTAGCATATTTAGCACTGAAACCATCCATTATTAAAAACTGAAACAGATATATTACTCTCGTCTCTTGGAAGATTCTCATTAGTTTTGGCAACAAAAGATGCAAATTCTTTTAGATAATTGTGGACAACTCCGACTGGCTTTTGTTTGATATCATTATTCTCATCTGAAACATAGTACAATACAATTAAAAAACCTATTAATATTACAGGTGTAAAAAATTCACCTTTTTCTAGAGTATTTTTCTCCACGGTGTTGTTTTCAACATTCAAAGTTTTAATATTCCAACCCATGACTTCGCTAAGTTCAAAAATCAAGTCTGCTATTGTCATGGCAACGTCAAACCTATGACAAGACGAGGAGAGAGATGGGCTCTTTGCCGCTTTTGATTCTGCAAACAGTGAATTGTATAAACTTTAACAAAGAAAAAAGATTTGATGATTTTGACATGCAGTATTACTGCTTACCTGTTTCTGCATCTGCAGAGCTTGTAGTCTTACTCATATCACCTAATTGTGAATCCATATCAAGAAGGGAGGTGACCTTGAGATAGCATTTCATTAACCTGAACAAAGCTTTTCCAGGCACCTGTATAAGAAGTAGATAAAACTGTACTGGAAAGTTGTTGCGATATTTTAAAACACCTGTATTATGCGGTATTGAAAAAAAGTTTTGACAAATAAAAGCCGACCTGAGGCAGCTGGATGAAATCCAGTGAAAAAGCATTAGCTTCTTCCCCAGAAGATGTCTCTGCGAACATTTCCATGACCGTGTTCCGGTTTTCAAAATCCGCATTGTCGTCTCCGCATGTTGTGTGCCCGGGCCTATCTTGTATAAGTGACAGGAGTACATACGCTCTGCTTCCTGAAGAATATCATTTTATTGTGGTGAACATGGGGGTAAATATTGCAAAGGTAACAATATTTAATGATATAATTCTGTCTATTTATCATCAAACTAGACTGCTATAATATTTTTACTTATCATTCGCTTCCCAGTGATTGATTACCGAATTTTCAGGAATGGAACTGTGTTTCAGGGAAGTGGTGTGCTATATTAACAAGCGTGAAACTGTGAAATTTTCATCTTACCGGCATCGTGTGAGGCCAATGCTCTAAGCATTCGACCTGCATGCCTTCGAGTCTCCACTTCCTTTGACCACAAAAGCTCGAGTATTAAATCCAACGCTCCGGTCTGCCTGAAAACACTAGCCAGTGATCCAAGACTAGCATACGTGCTTAGAATCTGTCAATGTAAGGAGGCATTGAATGTCGGAATTTTCTAAATTTGTTTTTAACAAATAACAGAAAACCAGTCATACTTTGAGTGTATATGATATATTCTTGATGGGCGGTTCATCCTTGCTGCCAGTTCGCCTCATTTGTTTCCGAGCTCGGATGACCAACTTCCGTACATCTGCGAAGATATAGAAATGAAGGAATCAACTAAAGAAATCGAGTAACACATACAAAAACAGATACTAGTTTCTTAGTGCGATCAACCATAAAACCTCATTCGGTTAGGATAGGTTTGGGTGAGTTTACCCAATCAAAATTACTTCACCCTAGATACCTTTAACTAACAAAACATAGCCGGGATTTTGAAGGGATCACACAACCACACTAGTAACCAAATCCTCTTTAAACCTTCAAGCATATCCTCAAAGTCTTCTGAATCTCTTCCATCTGTCGCTTCACTTTCCTGCTGATGCCCACAATCATCCAACTTCCTGAATTTGCTTCCAAACCCAGCTCCGAGGAGTTCACTACAGACGACTTGCACCTGTAATATGAATAAAATTAGTATTATTGCATCAGAAGTTGAATGAATCTGACAGTAAGGTCTCCGGTCTGTCACCTCTTCCTCGGTCATCCAGATGAGAATACTTTTATCGTTTTTCCCGTCAGTCGTGGAAGAAGTGTCCGACTGACCAGCAGACTGTGTGTTTTGGACGATGAGGCTCCATTTCACCTATGAAGAAGATTGAAACTCACACATAAAGGTATAAATGCATACAATACATACACTTCAATACTTTTTAAATAAATCAATAATAATAAACTTACTAGATACTGACTACCATGTTGTCCAGTCCTTTGCCTCAAGATTTCTTTGGGTTCCAAGATTTGATGATTATTAATTTGCAATGACGTTTTCATTGCTCTAGCTAGTCTAGCATATAGGAATCACATTACATATATACTATGGAAAACACAGAAGTTTTACATTACAGTACAGATAATCCTAAATAAATTCAGATTAACTGTCTTTTATTATCTACAATAAAAGGCTCTACGGAGAAGATAGGGTATTTTGAATATATTCGTCATTTAGTTACAGTAGCAAGGATAGCCACCAAAGCCATGCTGAAGAAAATGATGTCATTCCTCTACTTGTAATGTGTAAACCGAAGCACCGAAAATATATATATATTCATATAATCACCAAGGTATTAATATTGTTTGCAAGCCACGCACTATATATCAAGAATAAACGCAAAAACCACGATAGGAAAACACCAACCAGGAAACAAAATCTGCAACCCACCACCACCATTAAAAGTTCATTTATTAGCGTTGATTGTAATTTGCCATCTAGCGGTTGGAAGTTTTTACTTCACTTAACGATTATAAATGATTCAACAGTGACATCTAGCGGTTGAAAGTTTTTACTTCAGTTATCGGTTATGAAGGATCAAGCAGTGACATCTAGCGGTTGAAAGTTTTTACTCTACCTAATGCTTCTTTTATGTTATAAAACTTATATGTTTCTACATTCATTGGTGTGTCAAATATAATGGGACGGTAATTGGTCCGCGAGTTCTTAAGGGTTGTTCAACGCGGTGTCACTCGTTACGGCCTACCAGAAATAGGTATTGGAGTTTCGAAATCGATTTTTTCGGGGTTAACCTGATTTAATCGGCTAAATTTTTCCAGGGAATTTTGTTTCATGCATTACGTCTCATATGTGTTAATTTTAGCGTAATTGGGTCTTTAGAAATTCATTTATAAGCGGTAGGTAAAGTAAAAATTTCCAACCGCTAGATGTCACTAGTGGATTATTTATAACCGTTATGTGAAATAAAAAATTCCAACCGCTAGATGGCTAATTACAATTAACGCTCCAATAGCATCTCCAATGGCAACATCGATGTAACGGAAATCGTCAAAGAGTTTTGCTGCATTTGCTTTCCTTCCCATTTAATTACATAAACCATCATATCGCTCAATTGCAATAGATTCTTTACCGAAATGATTAGGAGGAGCAGCAGAATTGCAGCAATAAAGAGCAAAGCCAGTAGCTCTGTAATTCCTGCCTCAAAAAATATAGAACAAAACTCTCCTAAGAAATTGAAGCCGAAAACAAAAGAGGAAGCTGTTCGGCCACAAGCCCTCGAAGAAGCACTTGTAGCAGAGTTTAAAAATGATACTAAAAGCATCTCGGTAGCAAAATCATTGAGTGGTGATGTAAAAGATCTAGCACAGGCAACTTCTATCGAAATGTACATAGGGGGTCACACATCAATCTCCGGGGGTGCTTGGAAAGCTGTAGAAGAAGCTGCCGCCATTAAGGCGAAAGCTTTTGGATTGTTCCTCCGTAATCAAAAGCAGTGGAAGGTTAAACCACTGATTGAAGGACATTCGGAGAGATTTAGGGAGACCTGTAAAACGTTAGGATTCTCTCCTCAATTTATCGTTCCTCATGGATCATATCTTATGAACTGTGGTTCGTTTAAAGACGAAATTAGAGAAAAAAGTCATGCTATGCTCATTGAGGAATTGCAACGCTGTGAAGCTCTTGGTCTCCTGTATTTTAATTTCCATCCTGGTTCTACACTGGGACAGATGCCGGTGCCACAGTGTCTGGCTTATATCGCAGACGCCATCAACGAAGCACACAAGGCAACAAAATATGCTGTGGCCTTACTGGAAAACATGAGTTGCCAAGGCAACACTGTGGGAGGGAAATTCGAAGAGCTGCGTGACATCATAAATCTAGTAGAAAATAAATCTCGGATTGGTGTGTGCATTGACACGTGTCACGCTCACGCAGCAGGCTACAACTTGGCCACAGCCGAGGGTTACTCGATCATGATGGAGGATCTGGAGTCGATTATCGGATTTGAATATGTCAAAGCCATGCACATAAACGATTCCAAGGGCCCTAGCGGCTGTCACAAAGACAGGCATGAAAATATTGGACAAGGGACAATTGGGATAGATGGATTCAAACGGATTGTTAATGACCCACGTTGGTCCGGGATTCCCATGATCCTTGAGACACCTTTCAAATCAGATGATATTTATGCAAAAGAAATTAAACTATTGTACTCACTGCAAGATTAGCAATTACCATTGCCTTACCATCTTTTGCACCATCAATTTTGAATTTTGTATGACATCTAAGCTACTGTAAATCAATCATATTTCAGTTTTGCTAACAATCATTCATTCATTTGGTTCTTCTAGAAAATCTGTTGTTTAAGTGGTATTCCCACACATATTGCCGTTCCCCCGGGAGCTGTACTAATAAGTGAGTTATATTTACCAAGAACTTGCAAGTATGTTCGGTAGATCGTTCCTAACTGAATTCGAGAATGACCCGTTCTTCAGGTGAGTTTATGTTATGTTTCATGAGTTTCAAATTATATATAAATTCATACACTCACTGTGGTATCACTAAATAGCTACAGATTGATGGGAATTTGCAGTATAGGAAACATTGTTATCTTATGGTATTGACCAATCTTTTTCTTAAGCAGTGGTTTTGGAAGTCACAGAGATGCCTTTGACTCTATGAACAAGTTCCCAGACCCCTTCCAATTGTCTATCAATGATGGACGCCACCGAGAAAGGCAGAGCAAAGACAGACACAAGGACCGGTTGGTTTGTTTTTATTATTTTATCTTTCTCATAGAAGAAGATATTATTAAAATTGAGTTTAATACCGTTGCTTTGTAACTTGAGCCTAAATGAATCTAAGAAAAAAATCTCAATCTTGAAATGTACACAGGTCTGAGAATGATCGCCAATTTGCAGATCCATTTGGGGGCTTTTTCGCCTCAATGAACAACAGGATGGCAGACATACATCCGAGAATGACTGATCCCAGCAGCAGGGTGATAAAAATCATGATCAATTTCAACATATAAAGTTTATATAACTAGCATACCCATCCCATAAAAAATGATGGGAATGTCATTTCTTGATCCATGCTCTTTATTATATAGTATAAATTATAATATTAAATATATTTTCTTTACATCATATGACAATTCATACCAAATCTACTGTATACACAGGATTCTGATGACCCTAATGTACACAGCTATTCCTCTTCAACTGTGATGAGCTACAGAAATGATGGCAAGTCAGAACCCAAGATCTATCAAGCAACCACTTCCACTAGAAGGGCTCCTGGCCAGGTATGTGTTTCTCTTTTACCTGATCACTTGCTCATCAAACATTTATCTGATGAGACTTTCATTTTCTTTCTCTCCCACTCAAATCTCTTTTCCATCTGGAACAAGTAACTATTTAATTCCAATTTATTAGGATTACTCATAACATCGTTGTAACACCATAGATAATTCGGCTGACTTTGAAGAACTTGGACAGAATTATTTTCACCACAGCTTGCAATAATAAGAATGCTCTATACAGATAAAGGAAACTAGGCGTGCTGTCAAAGATAGTGAGAGAGGCTTGGAAAAGATGGCTATTGGCCATCACATTGGAGAAAAGGGAAAAACAATCGAGAGAAGGCGGATCAGAGGGGGAGAGCTTAAAGAGGAGAGAAATTATTTTGGAATGAAAGAAGGTGATCTTGAAATTAACAATTTATATAGTTTGTTTCGGACCTGATGAAACGTCTTTTAACTGGATTGCAGAAATAAAATATTCTTTGGTTATCCAAATATTTATACATTCTGTTACCTTGGTTGAAAATTCCACTTTGCAGAGGAAGAACCAGGCTTCAATAGAGACTGGCATAGCCGGACAAACAAGTTGAACACAAACTACACTAAAACCACTGCACTGCATGGAAGGAAGCATAACAGGGATCTTCCTGCTAGAAAAAAAGAAATGTAAATTTGCCCTTGATTATAGTGTTCAATAGAACTAACGTATATATAACATTACCCATGTTGATTCTCTATAGGGAAGCTCCGAGAAAATACCCAAAAACACCAGCAGCAGCTCATCGAAGCGCCCTTCCAACTCGCCCATATGGACCGAGCAAGAGCGGCCGGGAGCGTAGCAAGTACTAATCAGTAATTGGTAGATTTTTAGCTGATTCAAACTATTGATATTACACTCAATGTAATCCTTTAAACTGGGATGTGCTGTATAGTAGATCTACCTTCTTTTTTTGGGGGTAATGTTTATTGAAAAAAAAAAGATGTTAGTAATTGCATTTGTGTTATCGATATTCTCTCTTTCTTCTTCTTTCCGTGGTAACACTCGGAATTAGATTAGCTGACGTATGTAGGTATCAAATGTTTGTCATTGTATTATTACTGTGTCAATAAAATAACAGTTTCGTGTCCAGTGTATAATGTACTATACTAGGGCCATTTTTCATTCTCGAGATTGCTGACAAAATATTACTCGTGAAAAGATGACTTCACCACTATGATTCATCTCATTTCAGCAGATGAATGTAATTGGTTCAGAATAATAGGCTGGAGCAAGTAGCATTAAAATATACACCACTTCCTTGATTTACGAGGATTTGGGAACAGAACTAGCTCGCAAATCAAGAGAGAGGTGTAAAGAAAATCAACACAACGCCAATAAGCTTTTTTCAAAGACAGCGATCCTTGGAATTTGGAATCGCTATCTCGTAACTTTTACATGCTCGCAAGACGATATTGAGGCGCGCGATAAAATTTTGGAAGTTCATATGCAATACAATATTATTAAATGTGCGAGGTCACTACAACTCCATCTGACAAAGGGGATTGGTATAATATAGCCCGTCGCATGGCGCATTGTATAATCCTGCAACTTCATTAAAGCCGTTCGATTTAGCTTGCCACTGTGATATGACAACGCATATGGCATCGACACCAAGTTTTAGCGTCGGCCATTCCACGACTTCCTCCGTAGACATTCTTGACTTTGGCATCCAACGCGGAGATCGATTCACCGTGTTGTCGCTGTTAAGTATCATTTTAGTGCCGGGTAACCAGTAGCCATCTATCCAAGCTGTTGGTCTCCCATTGACAGACTTCACTTCGTTGCTAAATATCGAGTGGAAAAAGCGGATTGTTGATCGGAATTGAGGCTGCGATTTTATTTTTGCAAGTCCGGCTTTCTTTCCTTGAAAATGTCTTCTGCAGTACAAGTCAGCTTCGTTTTTCGACAACAAGTTATTGCGAAAGTATTTGTAGCAAAATTTTCCGATGGAGAAGTCGTACTGTGGGGGACACGCTTTTCTTTCTGAATATCAAAACAAACTGTCTCTGTTGGGCATATTAGTTTATACCGCGATTTCAATTTCAAGAGAATTTACTCTTAGACACTTACCTAGCAGCAAATTTTCCTCGAAATCCACTAGAATCTTTGCGTCAGCCGAAACTAACAGCGCCAATTGCGTCAACAAAATCGCATGTACTTTCATGCTTGATTTTTAGATGCTATGCGACCTTAATCCAAGAACGGCAATATATACTTGGATGAGAAAAAGGTTATCCCGAATAGGAGAACTTAAGTTATCCTTATAGAAGCTTGTTTTGCAACCTTAGTATTATCAATCAATTCCGACCGACACGCGGAATTCGAAAAAAATTCCATCTATCTGAAACTGGGCCTATTATTCGAACAATATGAGGATGTTTTGTCAGTAATGATTAACATAAGAAAGAAAAGATGAAATAATCTTCATGAGGAAGTGACGCATGCCAGGCGCCTATGACGCAGGGCATCATCTATGCGAGGGCGTCCGCGAATTGTGAACTTGTGACGTCGACCACTAACTTATAACAACTTCCAAGTTAGGTAACAAGCTGCAAGTGGCTTCGAAAATATTTTCTTGAAAAGTATGATAATTGTGATGGATCTATCCCGTTAATTTTTTCGTAAATTCAGGAAAATAATTGGTGCAAATACCAATAAACTAGTCTCGTATTCAACAGCTTCATTTTTTCTGGCCCAAGGATTAGTTAACGTATGTTTGTATACTTTGGACGTTCACGTCATGACAAAAATATTGTTTTAGATTTTCAACAATTATTTATTTGCTACACTACAGGTATCAGTCTACACACTCTAAAGCATTTAATTAAAGTAGGGGTAAACATTAGTTGAGTGAAAACAAAATTGACGTAAGCAATGACCTACAGCATAAAATACGAAATGTTTTGTGAAAGCTTGAAAATTGAAAAATGACCTTTAAACCCCGGTAAAACCACAAGTGATTAAAGCGAGAAATCCCAGTCCTGAAGGACTGTAATCACTTCACAATTTCAAACCATACATTTTTTACAGTATACTGTACTCAATATAAACAAAAGATTCAAAATGTACCACGCTTTTCAAAACCAAAGAGCACCTTTTAGGTTGCAGTCAACAATTAATTAGAATATAATCATATTCATATGACGTCCACAACATCCAACAGCTAGACATAAATATAACTGATTATCACTGAAAGTAACAATGATGTTGCGAGTGGTATTGGCTGCTAGAAACCTATTCCCTTTTACAGTATATGGCTGAGGTAAAAACATAAATTTACTCTCATAAAATTGGAATAAACTTATATTCTGATTGGTAAGCAAAACCTTTGGAATAAAACGTTTTCCCATTAAAGTTTTACATATCTTGCATTACTGATAAAATCACCTGAAGCTTAACAAACGGCAATTATTATATAAAAGCAACAATAAAACCATTACAACACTATATCTTAACTGACATATTCCTAAGTCTGTTTGAGTAGAAACCAAAATTGAAGAAAGAAAGTCATGCCCTAAAAAGTAGTAAGAACATAAAATAAAACTCATTATTATTTTTAGATTACAAGGGGAAGCACAATTATGTTTGTTCATATGACTTACATTTAAAACATAAAATGCATGGATTTTTTGTATATTAAATGTTTACCTTAATTGGTAAGTCTATATTATTCTATGTATAATTTCAGCACTTCAAAACACACATATACACAGAACTAACCACTTAATACTCTTCTGGGATTTAATGCAAGGTCGTTGCAGTAGCAGCAGGTGTGAAGCCGTCCACCAGAGATGGAAAGTCCGATGGATTTGACATGAACTTACGGCAATTGGGGCATGTTCGTTGTTTCTGCATCCACTTGTTGATGCATTCATAATGAAACCTAGAGAAATTAAATTACTGTGAGTTTTTTGCTGCCTTAATTCACATTGCAACTTATAGTAGCAAGGGATTCACGAGTGAGTTTCTGTTCCTGGAACTCGCTTATAAATTGGAGTGGTATACATCTAAAATATGTTACCTATGCTCGCATTCTAATGTATGAACTCTCCCTTCATAGAGAGGATCACAGCAGATTGGACAGAGCACGTCTTCATCTTCTCCATCGAACAGATCAGCCTCCTAAATAAAATTTTATTATAATATTCTATTAGGAATTACCACACATATACATGCTCAGCACTTTCACAGCTTCAAATTGTGTTCCAAACCAATTCTTACATTGAATATTTCAAATTCTGAAGAGGGGGTCACCATGTTCCATGATATAGAGGCTGCTCCTAATGTTGGATTCATAGACATTGCCTATGAACAAAAAATAACATAAGACCACTAAGATGTAAAAGAGTAGCCTCTAACAACCGCCCATAGTCATTTAGTCAATTCATCCTTATGTTGCTGATATATCGAGTTACCTTCTGAGGTTTATCTCTTTTTATTGCCACAATCAATGCAATGCGCTGTTCTATTTCTTCATAGAGAAGACCACTGAGGCCACCGTTTTCTGCACGCACTTGCTGAGCAAGTCGTTCAACGTGTTCCCTGAAAATAAAGACAATCAGATGCAGTGATCGGTGACATCCTATCGCAGCTATTGACCCATGAATAAGTTACATGCTGTTTTGTGCTGCTCATTATTGTGTTTATTATTCAAACTCCAAAACAAATACCAACACGAGGTAATGAATAGTTAATATATAACTGACACTAACAATACGTGCTTGGTAGTACTTATATTAAAATTGTTGCGATCATACGGAAAAATTTTGTAACATTAAAATCTAGTATTAAAATTTTAGAGTTAACACATACCTGCTTATGTTAGGAAATTTTCTGCATAGCTTAGAAACCAAATTCTGGAAATTGGATTTTTTCGCTCTCTGTTCATCCTGTTGCTTTGCCTAAATCAATAGTCAGATAAGTATCATTCAAAGGATATATATAACATTGAGAAAAAGATATTTATCCAATGATTGGTATAACGCGTTACTCACTACATCAATCGACTGTCTTGCTTTGAAAATATTTTGCAACTTCAATGGCGCAGGGACAGAATTGAGAGCAGGCCGAAGTTGTGGCGTGCGGATCGGGCCATTTGGTATTGCCGGTATAGGAATGACTGGTCTGAATCATCGGAATAATGAATACGTAATATTATGTGTGCGATGTTTGCATTTCTGTTAGTTTGTGAGCTATTGGACCAGATGAAAACGTAACATACCGTAAACCTGCTGTCATTCTACCTGCAAGAACAGGTCCATCTCCGTTGCCCCTTTCTGGAGCTGGTAAATAAAATATATGTACTCTATTTACCCAGACATGCTAAATTCAGTGATCTAGGTGCTGTTAATAATACCTTGACGAAAATGCATGATATGCTGAAGGCTAGGTCCTGGAGGAGGTGGATGCAAATCAGGAACTTGGGGAAGGACAGACAATGACACTCCAGACTCAATTTGATCAGTAATGCTCAAATATGCACTCTAAAACAAAACAATAAGTATATTCAAATGCCTTCTACTACTCTACCAATAGCTTAATTACATTCAAAAGTAAGTTTATCCAGAGAATTTCTAAACACACATACATCCAATGTATCAATATTTTCTTCGCATATTCTAACGTTTCTCGACCAACACTCTCTCCCCTCTGCCAGTTTGTGCAGTACCAGTCCTGCTTTCATTCCTACAAGACTCATTGCACGTTCGAAATCCTTAACAACTTGAATGCACTCGCTTTTAGCTTGATTGTTGACTCCAACAATGACAGATTGCTTTTTATTTACCAGATCCAACTATTAAGAAGAAATTTTTCAATTTATTTCAATTTTTTCAGCATAAACAACAATAGATAACTTTCGTTAATAAGTTAGGGAAATATTGTGGTGGTAAAATATAGTAGTTATATAAAATACATTGATTTTTTTAGCTAATAAAAGTTTTAATAGATCTCTTACTTCAGCTTTGATAGCTCTACGTAAATTTTTCTTTTTTTCGTCCTCATTACGTTGCTTCATTGATTCCAACTGCATTATCAAAATCGCATCCTTCCCTCGTTCTTCTTGAGCTTTCCTCAATTTTTCTTTATATAATTCCACAGAATTTTCACACTGGATGAAAAGCATTGAGGGTCAGAGTAGAACAGACAAAAATAGCATCCACATGAAATCACAAAATTACTTCAGCCTCCTTCGCCTTCATCATTTGCATTTTCTCTTTCAATGCCTTCCTTTCGTGGTTTATTTTAGCTAATTCAACCTCGGACTGATGCTTCAACAACTCCGCCTTTTCATGCGCAGCTTTTTCTGACACCTTAACTTCCTCCAATTGTTCCACAAGTGAATCTTCACGGATTTGGGATATACGCTTCAGTTTGGTGCATGTAGTTTCCATAACCTAGAGAGAAAATTGATAGCATTTGTCTGGAATGACAGGATAAGGTCACATCTATGAGCAAGATATTGAATATATATTTTTATATCGGACTGTGATCGCAGTATCAGGTAAATTTGAATGATATTATATTAAGCAATAGTTAATCCGTTCTAAGTATTATATGTTACCTCAAGGCGCTCTTGCAATCGCTTGACAGCTTCTTTTGCCTTTCCTATTTCATCGTTTTCTGTTTGAGTGGCAATGTGACAAAACTCATGAGTAATTGCAGGGGATTCCACATTCTGTGAAAATTTAACAACAAATATATGAATTGAACAGTGATGAAAGATAATATAATTTGAATAGGAACACTCTAGAATAGTTGTTAATTTAATGAGAAGAAGAAGCATTGAAGTACTGAAGAATCTTTGTAGTTTTGGGTACAGAGTTAGTCTGTGTCAACTTACTCGATGGAAATCCTTGTTGGGTTCTAAAAGTAATATAGGAATGATGAATAATAAAAATAGGAATATACTATTTAATGTGAGAATAGAGAATGATCGAACCTGTAGAATTTGTTAAGGATGGTAAAAGCATGTAAGCTTGAGAGCAAGACTCTATAGACTTGGTAGGAGAGCTTGTGGCATCGTTTATTATTGTTTTTTCATTTTCATTATAATTGAAACTTTCTTCACTTGTGCTGGTTGCATCTGTCGGTCAATATAAAATATTATTCTCATATAATATTATGCAATGAAGAATTTACAAAGCAATCATAAGTAATAGTACTCACCTTCATAAAAAGATTGACTCGATACTGCGCTATTGCTGCTATTCGAGTTCAGATACGGCTGTACTCTCAATTCCCGAGGTTCAGATACAATTTCTCTGGATCCACCAATCAGGTCCTGGATGTCTTCTTCATTATTTTGAGCACCTACTCTGTAAAATTCTTCTGCAAATGCTGACAACGGGGCTTCAGAATACATAGGGAAGTCCAGAGAGGATGAACGAGAACTCGTGCTCTGTGCGTATGAAAATCATAAACAGAATTTACCAGCAGTAAAAAGATAATGGATATGTTTAAGTCTTCTCTGCAAATGCTCACATCATGCACGAGAATTCGGGACAGTGTGTAAAGGATGAAAGGAAACTTATTCTCTGTGCATTCAACGATTATAAATGAATTTACCAATGTAAGCGGTCATTTTATTACAACTTCATGCTAATGAAGGGAACTAATGACAGCATGCAGGATAGGAGGTTCAAACTGTACTACTTCAAACTTACATCTGGTCGAGGTGGAATATCTCCATCTACCATCTGTTTCATTGTAATTAGCTGTGATTTAGTTCCTATGAAAGGGGGCACCAACATGAACCTGAACAGCAACAAACAAGAAAAAAGATTGCATATTGCTCTGATTTATCATCATAACAGGGAGGATATTTACTTACAAAGAACTGGAATTTAAAAACGATAACAGGCCGCCCGATTTCGATATTACGTCTTGCCAATCCGCCGGAAGCAATGAGACCTGGTCATTGAAAAGCTTATTGTCGATTTTTAAAGGACCGCGTTGAGAAAGGAAATCTTGAAAATATCTGAGAAACGCAAAGAAAAAGAATAACAATAAATAGATTGTAAGATAATTGATAAGGATCTTCCAAATGTCAGTAAAAACATACTCGAATAGAAATGGTACTTTCATCCGTTCCTCTTCAGTGAACACAGTTGATCGTTTGCCACTGAGAGCTGATTCAAACTCCTGGATTTCTTGACGTAGATCATCTGGTAATTGGAATGGATTGCCACTCTCTCGTGCTCTGTAAACAAGTTCCCATTCACATATAGGTTAGAATATTGGAAGCTGACTTTCTTTCCAAAATAAAATGAGAATACCATAACATAGTAAAAATCAGAAAAAACATCTAATTATTTGAAAGCTGAATACAGGATTGAGAAAATGTTCCTTTGAAATTAAAGAAAAACCCCATAATTCAAAGCTATTATTAATTCTAACCTTTCCATTGCTTCGTCTATTTCATGCATGCTCATGTCATGACGATAACCGGGAAGTCGGGAACAGAATAACTGAAATGAAACTGGAACGGATCGTTTGTTTGCTTTCAACTTTATTTTACCTTTGGAAATCTGAAACAAAACATCATTTTGTGTTTGAAAGAAATGAGAGATAAGGTAAATGCAGATAGCAATCTTTAACAAACTTGTATACACCTTTTCAAAGGTTTTGGGTACAGCAATAAAATTTAGTCTTCAGTACTTACTCGTTTTGAATCATGATCATCTTCATCATGCTTAAGGTATATTGTTGCGTCAGACAAGGGATGTTCTGAATTGATTCCTGTATGTTTGATAGTAGACAATATATGATATAAAAAAAAGATAATTTTTTTTTAATATGACCAGAGGAGTGGGAGATAAAATATTGACATACCAAGCCTAATAATCTTTTCTTTTCTGTTTATATTTGCAGGCCTCTGCAAAAAAAGAAGATATATTAGGTATATTTTCAAATGTATTTAACACTCTGCCTATACAAACGGCATTTGAGTTTGCTGAAACCACAGCTTGAGTAATTTGAAATGAAGAAAACATTGAATTACATCATTTAATCAATGCAAATCTCTACAGATTTATCATCTTCAGATCTTTACCATATTGAACAGATGGTGCTATTTTGTACTTGACACATTTTACACTCATCACTGTAGAGTCACATAGCGAGAACTAATCTATTAGTGGTTTGTTAGCAAGATTAGGGATTGCAGACATATGCGGTCCAATTTATCAGAAAAAACAGGCTGAACATACCAAGTTACCAAACATACTGACCATAAATCATGATGTTTGCATCCGATAAGGAATTTAGACAACCTAATGAAGCATAGCAATTACAAGGAACAGAAGAGCGATTGTCTGCTTTGTATGGTTAAGAAAACAATCGAACATTATTGAAAACTCTGATACCAAAACTCTCAAATCAAGCTCTTATGCTATTAACCTAATTAAAACTCTAATGCTATAAATACTATATAGTCCAATGCAGTGGATCTCATTACACTTCAAATTTTATTTTAAAATACAAAGGTACAAAGTAGAATATATTAAATTATTACGTACATGAAGAGTTGAATTAAAATGAAATTTAGCAAACCAGTGAATGAACCTGAATTTCATCAGTCTCTGCATTTTTTCTTTCTCTTTTCCTTCTTTTTATGCTTTCAATTGCCTTCAAACGCCGGACTAGATTCAGGTGGCTTTTTGAAGTCCTTTTTTCAGATTTGGTTTTGGGGGTTTTATTTTCTTTTTTTGATGAATTGATGGAAGGATCATTTATTTTGCTCTGAATAATTAAATTATGATCAAAATTCTACAATTTCATTGTATGAAGCAGAGTCACATATTGCCTTACATTAATTTTTTTGCTGCAAATACCGTGGCTGTCTAGTTTTTCATACAATATAATCTTTCCTTGGCAGTCGGGTGTTAGGCATGACTTGTCCAATATTTCCTGTAGAAAACGTAAGGATTTCTAATATCAGCCATGCAAGGTGAAATGAAATAGCAAAAAATATTTATAAACAACTAGGCACCTTGTCCCCAGGAATGTTGAGCATTTCCTTGAGTCCAAGCCAGCATTTTGGATGGTATTGCAACTTACACTCCCAATAGCATGTTATCACAATGTAACCCTTAAAATATAAAGAAATATTATTAGAATTTAATGTTGTGATATGTTGCAATTTTTTTTATAATGTATCGACTATTTGATGATGATGATGATGATGAAATTACAGTTTCCTGCATCTCCTAATACAGTGCTTTCCAAACTGTGTGTCGTCTGCAGTGTGTAGCTGGCGCAGACAAATGTATTTATGTATTAGTATCTCTCATAAGGGATTGAATTAATCTCGGCTTTGCTATTAAAACTGAGTTGCTGTGTTGCGAAATTGTATGTTTAAAAAGTGTGTCACCAACTGGAAAAGTTTGGAAAGCTCTGTCCTAATACATTACATCTAATGAATGCATTTACATGTCAATAACACAAATGGCAATATCATATCAGCATTGCAGTATTCTCACCTCAAAGTCTATATCTGACTGATAAATTTCTTTCTTGTGATAATGTGTCACACATTCTTCAAAAAGACATAATGCATCTGGACGTGGGCGAGATCTACATTGTTGTAATAACTGTTGCAACTGGTGGGAGAGATGATTGTCATCAGATTCAGGAATTGTTGTCTTGGAGCCTTCAAGAAAAATTAATATATCATGCATGGAGGCTCAAAAATCATGATGTGAACCTTTGATTATTAAATAGATGTCACTTGGTTCCCCGGAAAGGAATTTTAGGAAAGGAAATAATTCCAGGTTTTCAAACTAGGAATTCACAAATCGAGTTAAAAATCAACAATGTCTTAGAGACTTAGACAGAACAAGACGTATGCCTGATAATGAATACCTGGCCAGTTGAGAAGTCGATTTGGTGGGTTAGACTTGATTAATTCCAATGCAATGAGAACTTCCTCGGTTGCATCATTGAAACTGAAATATCACAGGTGAAGGGAATCATTATTACTCTATGAATATTAAGTATTCACAAACGTTGATGTGTCAAACACATACCAATTGAGCATATGGAAAGCATTCGCTAATCCATAGTGAACCATAGAACGATGTTCAAAGTCCAACAGATCTCGGATAATCCTCTTGTAATACCCGACACAAATGCTGAATTCACATGGTACATCTTGCATGAGAGAAACGGTCCCGCGGGCATACAATAAGACAGCGTAGTCATTCACATTCACAGAAAATATCTTCAAGAACAATAGGATTTGGTGAAAAATTTACAAACTTTTCCAGCATTGCTGATACCTTCACAGGAGTTTCGACGATAGCGACATAGGAGTTTTTGTCCCGGAACAGGATTACACCGAGATGGATTTTCAAGA
Organism: Halocynthia aurantium; assembly: GCA_013436065.1. Lineage (NCBI taxonomy): Eukaryota > Metazoa > Chordata > Ascidiacea > Stolidobranchia > Pyuridae > Halocynthia > Halocynthia aurantium. Next base: position 25,596 of record QXVX01007921.1, read on the forward strand.
GTCATGTGGAAATATCGATTTTTTTGGCTCAAGAAAATACGTTTATACAAGGTGATGGGGAGGATCCCGGAAGGGGCCCTAGACAGGAAATTTTTATTTATTTACACACGACTTCAACATGTGAGATAATCATCACAGCAATTTTATTCAAAATCTGAGATGTAGTGGTGAAATAATTCGTTGTTCTCCCATTGAAGAACATAGCAGTAGTCTTCTTGTGGCTGATTGCGAAGTAGCCCCTGTAACACTTCAACCTTCAAGGACACAAAAATGTGGATCCGCCACTGGGTACACTCATTAGGATTTTAAGAACTGATTTTGAGGTAGATTTACCTGATCTCTAGTATAGAGATATGAATTCCAAGATATGCGATCAACATGTGCTTGGAAGGTAAACAATTGATATAAATGGAAACTTAAATAAGCGATACACAACGTATTCAAGAAGTTGATAAAGCAGGAGTCACAGCTTACTTTTTTGTCGACTAGTTCAATGGCATGATCGTAAGACACCGCGGCATCGACATATCTCTTCTCTATCAATTCAGAAGATCCATCCTTGATGAAACGAACATATTCTTCTATGATTGCGGCTTTTCGTGCTTCCTTCCTTTCTTTTCTTGTTGTAGTAGTATTTTCAAACGTCTTTGTCACCTGAGGTGCTCGAATTACGCCAGTAATTCTTATACAATTTTCCGGTTTGTCAGTTTTTTGAAGTTTTTTTAGAATAGCTTCCAAGACAGTTTTATCATGATCGTTTTTAACAATGTTCAGATTCTCTTTTTCAGCAGGGGTAATTGTAACTGTCTTTACACTTTCTTCCTTTTCCTTTCCAATTCAAATTTTGAAAAAAAGGATTTGTTATGAATAAACGTTAACTGATAATGCAACTATCGTTTGAAGCTGGTGGTGCAGGTAAAGGATGTATTACATTATAACAAGCCGACTTTTTAATGTTTTAATAAATTTGTTGATGATTTTTATATGCTGTTACAACTATTAGATACACTCGAATGATCTAGGCTTATTGCTCAAAATTAAGTTGAACCAACAGCATTAGCACACATGATGAAAGAATTAAACAGAAAATCTATTAAATAGAAGCCCAAAATAATTCTTCATATATTTTCTAGTAACTTTTTCTATATATTCTTTTCAGTAATGAATGTGATTATGCAATAAAGCATTCAGATACCAGCTGAAATTTCGACGCCACAAAAAAATAAAGTGATTTATAAAATTTAATAATTACATTCGTCTTCTGGGATGTAGATAATTTTTCTTCGTTTTCTCTTTTCTTTTCATCTGTTTCACATTTGATCCAAATCTCCTCATTCCCTTTGCTCTTCGGAGTTCCTGTTTCTGCTCTGGTTCCTTTCTGAGAGTTTTGTAATAAAAATTATATATAATGTCAAACTCATGGATGTTTGAACACAACAGGTGAGCATTGACAAAAGAAATTGATAGTAATAAGACCTGAATAAAAAGATGGTTTTCATTACAGATAGTAATTTAAAAATGGGAAATGGTAGCTATATAGTTATATGTAAAGAAAGAAGCCTATTGCCAAGATAGGTTAGAAATAACCAGTTATGAACAAAGGAAAATTCAACTCTGATTTGAGCAATGAATACGTGTTATATAACCACCGGGTCAACAAGGTGTAATTTGCCTTTCCTTTTTCAACTGTGGATTATTTATATCACCGCATTTCGAAAGGTATAAAATAACAGTAAAAATATTGGCTACTGACTTCAAATTTGCATCACCTTTCATATCTTTTTGTACGAAACAACAGACAATACTAAAACACTGTTCCAACTGGTCCTAACTTGAAAATTGGGTTGTATTTACTGAACTTGATTGATGAAAGGTTGAGAAACGGTTCTTTTAGAATGTCCAAAAACAATTATGTATTTTATTGTTTAAAACAAGAAGTTTTATTTATACTTCAAGTAAATTTAAAGTTTGTGCAGTTCCGAGCTTCTAAGCTAACTACTCTCAATAGTCTGTAATTTAATCCATTAAGACAAGTCGGAAAGGGCTTCTGTTGGGCATATAGAATTAGATTAAGACCGATTGAGGAACATATCAATCTTTTCAATCGGCGCTGTCGAAAGATCTATCCATTACTATGGGTTACAATATAACACCTGAAGAAAGTTAAATCGTTAAACAAACATCATCTTCGTTCAACCATCGCCACGTTGAAGAAATGAGCAGACAAACAATAACCGTACGTAAAGGCCGTATTACCTTACGATAATTACGTTTTTCAGTGTATTTATCCTCGGATGCATGGAGGCAAATTGTTCGAGAATAAACTGGGGAAATATTTTCATGACGTTAAGCGATGGATTACCAATAAAGGCAATAACACGCAGTAAACATAAATTGATAATTTGACGAAAGACACGCTTGTGTCGAAAAGGAAACAGGAAGAACTGCATCTGTTTAGCAATATGGTTTGTGATGTAAAAACATACCACTGTAAGTGGTTAAAATTAGAACCACTCAAAAAAAAATTAACGCAGTAGGAAAGCGCTTGGAGAAATCCGATCAGTTTGGCACGAAGCTTACAATGCCAACAAAAAGCGTGACTGAAGTACAAGTCGCTGAATGGACAGAAGTGTACAATAACAACATTCTTTTGAAACAGGAATAGTCAGCGGGATTTTTTGCAGCCTTTAGTGAAAGAAGAATAATCTAAAATGAATCCAGACCAACGGGAACCAAAATTTCAATTTGCAGTAATACAGAAAGCCTACATTACTACATCACTTACGAATTCCAGCAATTCCTTATAATCAGGGTAAATTTTATCAATGGTGCTCGAGGTTACTGTAAGTAGTTTTATAGTCCGAGCGGAAATAGCCTCGTGGGGGTAGTACCCTGTATCACATGCCGACCCCACGTCCCGAACTCCCATTGCAAAAATTCCACCCCCCTAAAAACACTACCCTCATCATGAAAGCTAAATTTTATAGCTTTAGGTCAAGCTGATAAGGCATGCACGTTGGAGTGGGCGTCGGTGTAAAAGAGGAAATCAGGAAGAGGAAACCGAAGAAACACCCTACTATAATCTAGGAAGAAGGTTCCCTACCACAAATGAATATATCAAGATTATTGAACAATTGCTAACTAGATAACCGGGTGAATGACCGTTCCAAACAGAAGTAAACAGTTTCGAAAAGCAGATTACCACAAATTAAAATACTCGAGCAACTATGACGAACGCTTGTGAGGATTCAAAACAACTTTAGTGTACAGTAGTTAGAGATACTGATGAGAAAAGATATAACTTAGCAGTATTAGGAATTGAATAATTGTTTCAAAAACTGTTTGCACTATGAACTATGGTATTCACCATAATGGTTACTAAAGCGGTTGTTTATTCCCAATCGGCCGCATTAGTAACTGGCCTTATTTCTGGCAGTGACTCCGGCTGCATATATCAGCGTCGCCTTCGACAACGGGCGCCGCATGATGTTGGAAACTTGACAATTGTTGAACAGAAATCAGTAGTAGGCTATATTCGATGAACATGACGTATTATAATGTTTTTTACTGCGCATCCGATTGGCCTCAACCTCAACAAATACATGGCGTAACATGTTTTTACAAGCTGAAAAGATATAAATCAGATCGCGTGCATTGAAAGAGCAACAGCCTACACCAATGCGGTGAGTCACGACGGGATTGAGTATGTTTACACCAATACGTCGTCTTAAGATTACGATAAATATATACGCGATTAGTCTGAATTTACGATTGCCTATGCATACATCAATTACCCTTTGGTATAACTTACCTGTACAATTCTGTTTGACGTAATACTCAAGTTATCTTGAAAAACACTTGACTCCATGGAAATAAAAAACAACACTACAGCAATTGTCACGTGTCGTGTCGGCAACCAATAGAGATGCAAGATTAGTAGAAGACATTATTAAATTTATGTAAGCGCATCAAGGTTACCCTAACATCGACTTAATATGGTATTTGCTGCTTTAACATATATTATGGCCCAGATCATCTACATCAGACAGGGAAACCGGAACTACAGGCATAACACAAATAAGTAAGAGCAACAGAAAAGGTGTTTGGGAGAAATGGACGGAAACTGGATTTAATTTTGGTCTAGAAACACAGTAAAACCAAACAAGCTTATCTTTGTATCCATCTAAAGCGAAATTCTAACAAAAACGTTGCGGGTACTGACAGAAGCATAAAAGGCACTTTAGTTTTCGCAAGTACATTCAGCTTTTGAAATAACACGTTGACGAAATCAGACAATCGAACTTCAAGATATAAAATTAAGTGTAAGACTGGCATGAACTCGATGGAGTGGGAGTATACGATGAGGAAGCTCTACGATGATGCAAACTTATTTTAGGGAGAATGTCTCATATCTCTCACGCGCTTTTAATCGATAATGAAATATAAAATTTATACCACAACACCCAATCGGCTCTACAAAAACAAAACGATCATCTTATCAGAACTAAACCACAACCGGTAATCCCAATCTATCATAGGGAAGCTACGCGGAGGAAGAATTACTGTGCTTGGGGGATAACAATTCACCCATAAGTCAGTAATTGTTTATCGGATTTAACAAAAACGATCATGAAACTAACTCACAATTATAGTGCTTGCCAGGTATGCAATTGCGTTGAACCCTCAAACCGGATCATTTCGAAAATGCTAAGGTGAGTTTATTATATGGTTGCTTATGAGAAGATTTGAGTTTACAGTGATCCAGTAACAGTAGTTATACATGGCACAGTTAATGAAGACCCCTACATGATCCCAAAAAAATCCGTAATTGAATACTACACAGATCCAAATACACAAGACGGTCACGAAAACGCATGTGCTTTCGACACAGTATAATAAAGACGGAAGCACGGAGGGTGGCATCTACAAAGGAACAAGTATCAATGTGCGTAAGTTAAACAGAGAATAATACGACAACACATATGTCTAATTCTGTCTTAGCCATATAACAAAAGGAAGGACAAACTACCAAAGAACTTTAAAAAAAAATTCAAATAAACGTCAAAACTTAACAAGAGAACAAAGAGAAATCTCGACGAACGCACGAATTCTCTGGCGATCGAGCGAAAAATCTACTATTTACAGTGCAGGAGGAAGTGATGACAGTAGCAGAGGAAATCATCTTGTTTCCAAACTCATAATATCGAGCAGTAACTGTGGGTTCATTTATAAAAAAACATTCAACGTTATCTAAGCGTTTGTAACTTCTAGCAATCGCGAATGAAATAGACATGGTCGATTGGATGTAGAGTATCACGGTAGCAAACACTAACGACAACTTGTATAGATTGAACAAGCGCAATTGGGCGTGAGTTTCAGAATGCCATCAACCGTTGTCAACTAGTAAGTGACATCCGAGATCCGTAATTTTCGACGCTAAAACTTTTGATGGAACTCGGGATAAAAGTGGAATATTAGTCGACCATGACTAGTTCTTTTCTTAAATAAATATTAACTCATTTCTGGTATACTTTTCACAGTCTACTCATAAAACAAGCCGTCCCAAAGTTTTCTCAGCTATGGAAAAGACAATCTGGCATAGGTAAAATGAACGTAAACCCAGTTCGAGAGCAAAAAGGTTTGAGCCGACTAAAGTCATTTAACAGCCGGCCTTCCAAATCCATGTAAACAAACTGTGTCCCTAATACAGTACTATGTAGAAAGCATTCAGCAAATGTACCACAAAGTATGACAACACACCAGTTACTAAATTTAACTCGTAAAATTCACGAACGGCCGAAGAATAGAAGCTATGTTAACCAAGTTACTAGTCGGAGGTGTATAATTATTCACTGTACAGTACAATATTTATACACAAAAGATTTGAATGGCGTAAAGTAGACGTATAAAGGCCGGGAATCAGCTTTCGAGAGGCGTGATACAAATAAAACGTGTAACCTTGATTCATAACGTAAAAAGTATTCAACCGCAAAAGAAAATTTCCATACCGCAGGCTACCTTGGTTACTTGCAATCATTTCAATTACATTTAAAATTTCTGTGGTTACGAAGAGTTCACGGTTGATGGAAAACGACTTTGTACACAGAAAAGGAGCATGAGATCTCAAGGTCTCTTAGTGGTATGTAACGGTAAGATGACTGCGCTTCTCAATTTTATCAAAATGAATCCAAAACCAAATAAATACCAATTATATCGCCGACGACGATAAGAGCGAACAATAAGAAGGAATCGCAGCAACCTCCTTTGAAAATCACGTTGACTAGGTTGAGTTGGTGACCCGTGTTGGAACGATGACTAACGCTGTTTGGGAAATAATAAATTACCAGCAGGGATGACACTAGCTATTCTTAGGGAATCTGTGACGACTTACTAAGATAATCTGCATTACAGGGTCATACAGCGAACATGACTCGAAGAAACAGCAATGGAAATAACTGCAAGTGCAGAATATTTTCAGATTAGAGTACCCAGCGAAATATATATCGCCTAATTCAACAGAACACACAGTTACACAGCACAACTGCAAGTAATGAAGGGAATTATCATAATTTAAGCGATGTACGGTGTACCATAACGTATATAGCTTGGGAGCCAAATCGGAAACGAAGCCAAGCAGTGTGGTATCGTTTGTGCCCTTATACATAAACACCTTTTAAGTGAAAAGCCATCTGCATAGTTAAATATTTTGTCACGCTATGGAGCTATACTTTCATGGAATCTCAGGTCATAGGTCAAGATTTTCATCTAGTTCTTGGGTTTCCGCATTATTTTATATATATTTTTTAACGTGGTCCAATCGTGATTTTCTCGACATTTGTACAATAAATATTTAGGCTCTCTTATAATTTTGCTGCAAAATATTCTCTTTGTGCGACTGACTGGCCACTAATTGGTACTGCCCCAGTGGCTCAGTCATTGAAAGAGATGAGCCTAATAATTATTTTGTTTAAAATATATCCATTTTATTTTATGCTCGGAAGAGTTCAGTATTCAAAGAAAATACTTTGCATTCTTCAAAAACATACAAGCTAAAGCGATTACTGTGGATGCCCGTCGGAAACGACATGACCATGCGCATACCAATTAGACGTTGTTATAACTGAAGAGCGTAACATTCAATCCTACCAAGGTATTCATTACTTCAAACAATGCAGGAGTGGACTACTTGAAACTCAACCAACGTTGAACAACGGTTACTGTATATCAAATAAAACCTGGCTTGGGTTACCAGAAACATATGAAATACATCATGACATATTTCGAAGTTCAAACATTGAACCTCCATTTCCCAGCGGTGATGGTAATGAACAGGAAGAAACAAAAGCCATCGTGTAATCAGAGATTGCATGTTAAGATTCATTCTATATTACCTCAGATGTCAACTAATGCTGAAACAAGGAAAGGGAGGCGTAGTCTCTCATTAATCGGACAAATTAACCCTTAGTACTATTGAATACTTGACAGCAAAGCACATATCATCATCCTATGATATTGTATATTGATGTAAACGACATTACTACACTCGGGCAGTACCTTGTATATTCAAGACCTAAATAATTAAGCGCCAAAATGCCGCAGCGTTAACTCAAGAAAGAAAATGGGTAAAAGAAATGGACTTTAGCAATAAGTCGCATGTATTTGTTTATGGGCGAAACAAGTGTTAGACTTATTAGCGTCATGGGTCGTACATTCGGATGTTTTAGCGATTTAACGTTAAAGTTTTTTTGTATATCATTACTGATAAACGCGGAGCATACACAGTAAAGTAATTTTTGACAGGGGTTTCCGGGTTAGCACGTCTACGAAAGACACATAACATTTGATTTAAGGCGTCTTACAATTCAGAAGACTATGAAGCATACAAAATTGTGAAAATTCCGTATGTTCAAGAATACAGAATACCCTAACATCCGTACAAAGATATACTGTATAGTCAAAATATCTTTCGCCATTTAAATACCACAAATAATCAATTTCATAAAGCAGTACATCACGCTGTTTAAGCCTTTAAGTAGGGATTTTAACGCTTAATTGCTGATGGACCTTGACAGCTATAGAAAACCAGACCTATATCTGGGGAGAACGAATCAGATCCAAGCTAATAGAAGGGATTTTGTCTCATGGTTGATAACATTTCCCTTTGTCTCATAGCTTTCTGGGGGAACGTAAGAACCCAAATCCGGAGTCTAGCTCAGCACGTGTGAGGTCTCTTTGTTTCGACTGGTTTGTAAACAGTTATCACTGGACGAAGAGAATATTCAGCAAAGCGATTTGGGCAGACAAATGGTCACGCCGCACGCGATAAGACCTGCTAACACAGCGAGGAGAGTTCGACACAAAACTCCATCGGCTCCCTTAGAAATGTAACACAGCTGCGATATTACAGGTAGCATTGCGTGACCCACACTATAATGGAAGACTCGTGAACACGCAATGAATCTGTGCATTACATACTACATTGTAAATATGTTGATATATTATATACACAAAATTACATCCTATACATTATACGATATAATGTATCTCAGGATAAGCCTAGTATTTTTTCCGGGGATTCAAAATTGTTTATCCGAGATCTAGAAATAGAATTTCTTGAAAGGAAGCATTTCAGTAATAACACGACCCGGCAAAGTGGGGCTAAAGGTCAAGCTTCCAGTAAAAACATGCATTAGCACCAGTGATATGAGGTGTGTTGATGTCTTTTGGTATTTGTAATACATGCGTACAGGCAAGGGTCTGACGATAAATAGAATGGCCGGAGATTTCCTTATCTAAGAACCGTTAAACAAAATATATGATATGAAAAGCAATACAGTAGTATCTCAGGTTGCGGTCTGAGAAAATATCGTCAACAATAGTCGAATTATATCATTACAAGTTTGGGAGTAGTAATTCACACAAGAAGTTATACATGAACTAGATACGTGCTAGATACGCTAAGGATTACTAGATCTTTCGTCGATCGGTTTTCCGCACAACATATCAAAGAGTACTATACAGGAGACCGATACTGCAATCAAATTGTATGTCGATTACTGAGTCACTGTAAATAGATCCCAGGTTCAAGACCTTTATGAAGAGTTATCATATATATTAATAGGTCAAAGGGTCAAATGAGCACAGTTACGTGATATATATAAATTACTACTGCACCAATCTACACAAAGGAGTCGCGATTCTCTATCGACTCCTAAGAAGCCAAAAAGATATTTCACAGAAGTCTTTGGTTCAATCTGATGTGAATTTATGGCGCCATTCAATCAGTACGATATATTTCAGGAGCAAGAATAAAACACTTGTCCTTGCAAATGCGGTTATACTGACAATATTAATAGCCACGAAGCGCTACCATGGGTTCACCAAAATAGCGTCTTGAATGCTTTCAGTTGGAGAAATCTGCGATGACGTAATTATTTTATGACGCAAACGGACAAAACAAAAGGCTTACTCGAGCGAAAACGATTCGGTATAATATTTTAATTGGTTTTAAACCTATTTTAATACCAGACGTCGTATATGAAAGCTGACAAGAGTAGGCGTACCGTACCCAGTTGGAAATTGTGTTTGGAAAAACCGAAGGCTGGGCTTTCTTGCTAACATGAAAAACGCCTCAAGGTGGAAATCATACTATCTCAAAGGCTACGCTATATAACGTGAGATGTTATGGAAGTGACTAATGAACGAAATTAAGAGATAATTTACAATTAGTGGATGTACAAGTCTTATCGCTCGAATTAAATCTTTATATTTGGCTTCTATAGGTATTCTTTACAAAACTTCGCGGCGATGGCTAGTAGTTTGATATCTGATATGGAGGCTTAAAACCTTATGAAATTAATACATGTATTTTTTTTGACTAAAAAACTAAAAACTGCACTATCATGGCGATCAATATGGTTACAACGAATGAAAGGTCCGCGTTTTTGTGGTGCTGTATGCACAGTGCCTCCTATATAGATGCAATGGCAACGAGAAGCGATAATCTTTGGATAAGAGAGGCAGGTGCTGTCTATGTGATAAATGTTTGCAGACAAGGATAGGTCGAGTACAGAAAGGAATTGGGAAATGTAAGATTATGTAATAATGTACTGTACGCAAAAGAAACTATATAGATTATAGACTATAGAGCATGAAATAAAATCTAAAAAGGTAAACAAAACTATACCCACCCAATGATAATACTGTAGCATAGTGCTGAAGTTACTACGGATTTATTGTTCAAGTGTAGTTTTCGGTTCTGAAGCTCAGTTCTAAGAAATACTCATTAACAATTCGAAAGACAAACATTAATCAGGTAAGTGGCTATCGCATACTTTACTAATTCATATAGCAGGTAATTTAACTACGGAACAGATCTGAAGACTGAAGAAAAATTAAATTACATCTGTGCTCTATTAAGCCATATTCAAATTATATCAGAGAAAGAGATAACGAATTAAATTAAACAATTAAAGTCTTCATCGAGAATTTCCGAAACTTTATCGCGGCTTTTTTTTCGAATTCCTACTAGACCTATAAGCATTGTATTCTATGTAACAGATAATTACTCTTTAATAACGGTTTTAGTTCGTAATTGTTTCGTCTCCAGTCAAGGCTTTGAGATTCCAGTTACGAGATAATTAAATCCTCCAAATCACCAATGGCGTGAGGAGAGTTGCAGGTGACTTTAGGATGGAAAAAAATGCTCTCCAGCTAAACCAGTAACTTAATCGCACGGTTAGTTACATGAGATGACTTTGGTTTTTACCAGTAATGCCGAGAGTATGCGGTCGTGTAGAGGGTCAACTAAATATGCACCAAATTAAAATACCGCTGGGGAGATTAAGAATGGCGAAGAAAAAGGAGAGTTAGATCTGAGCGTCGTCGTTAGAGCAATGTAGAATGGAGAAGCAGAAAAATAGGTTAATCTTATCGTGGCCAGGTACGTGCGCAACAGGGCTTTTCAAACTATACTCAAATAAGCGTTGACCGCAGCCCGTACGACGCTCGAGCCTTCAAGCATTTGTGTGACACGGCGGCGAGCACAGCACAAGCTCGATGTCTAGATTCTACTTAGTCGGCCGGCTGGTAGGAAGAATAATACAGCTAGCGAGTAAGAATTGTGTTTACTGAAAGTATGGGGTTATTAGCTAAAATAGGACCAAAGATTGAGTTGTGTAAGTGCAGTGGAGGTACTTCAGTGAGAAGTAATTTGAAAGTTGCCTTATTCATCATCGTTTGAAAACACGGAATAAGGTTAAACAACCACAATCAAAGTTTTGGGTAAAGCAGTAAGGTAACATGTTGAAATGGACTTTGTTTTGACTGCTGTGTTTGTTCGCAAGAGGTTTATAGCCAACAATCGCTGTTGTGATTATTCTTAAGCAACGGTAATCGTTGTTACTTAATCAGTTCAGCGTTCACAGGCAGAAATAACAAGTAAGATGGTATTGGTGGTATTATTGTAGAAGCTACAGGGGTAATATTGAAGTCCGTAAGTAAAGTTATCACGAACGACCGCCTATATATTGCTAGTTAGTTTAATTAAACACAAATTACGATGTAACTGTAATTTTGATAAGGTCTTTCGTTAAATAAATACAGTATCCAAGTAAAATGAGAAGTCTCTACGGAATTAATATCAAGTTAATTATGAATAATCTTATATTATTTCTGTTAATGTTACACATTATATGAAATATCGTACCACTTTGGTCTAATAACTTAATATAAGGAATTAAAGTAAATGAAAAATGGATACTACTACTACTACATATAATTGAACTACTGACATATAGGTTATATTGTAATCAAGACATGTATTTAGGTGTAAAGCACAGGTACCTTTCTGTAAATATTTTCATCTATAAGAGGGAATTCAGAATTTGTTAAGTATTGAAAGTATATTGTACTATATGTAACCATTATGTTATGGCATATGTCTATGTATTCACAGGTAAATTCCACCGCCATTAACAACATTACATATCAACTGTCTTCCAATAACTATATTAGTAGAACCATAAGGCGTACATTGACATATCTGTTTGGAAAATAACATCGAAGTTCGTGACTAAAATGAAGTAGCCGGGTTTCGACCTGAGTAAATATTTGAGCGGTTGATGATCGTACAACGTGTACACTCAGGCAGAAATCCTAAGGACATACGACTGACTGCATTAGTTGCCGACGTCACCGACTACACCAACGGAAATTAGAGCATAAGATTGAGGACAATGGAAGAAGACTTGCACGACTATCTAAGGCTACTGTTAGCCAAAGATGCAGGACTGATATTCCTGTGTGTATGCGGAGTTATACTGAACGGAGCGATGCTTTATATGCTCATTTTCAGAAAACAGGTACGTACAGTCCGGCAAAGAAATAAAAATTTCTCGAAATGCGAACGAAATTTCCATAGGGTAGGCACAGGGTAAGTTTGAGCGAATATCTGCGCAGACTTTGAATCCGTATCGAATACCATAGAAGAATATACACGTAAGAATTGTTTTCATAGGTAGTGATTTTGATCGAACCAAACGTATAACTATTACAGTTGCAGTCCTTCAATTTCATTCACAGTGTATCAATGTCACAAAGAAAGACGTAAATACTGACGTCAGTTACTAAACATAGTCGCTATCGGGGTGCTTGGGTAGTTTGATCTAACTGGTACTTGACTGTAACCTTCCAATCTTAGCTTCTTTCAAGTTAAAACTTATCACTAACCGGACAACGCAATCCGAAACCAAGTGGATGCAGAGAAAAGAATCACTGTATATTCCTAACAAAGCACTAATTCTTCAAGGAATTTCTATTTCGCGAAACCGTACCATTTTAAAATTAGTCAAGGTTATCATTTGCCAAACAACTTTCAAGTGTGAAAATTATTTTGTATTCAGCAGTAGTACATAGCTGAATTCAAGGTATTACAAACCCCTCATTTGAGTTTCTAGGTATTACCTAAATTAGGAAGAATCAAAAGAAAACACGAGCAATGCCCATTCAAGAACTTACACCTATAGGCCATGGCTTTACCTTCTCTAAAGTTTTTAGTATTATGGATTGTAGTCTTCTTAAATTAACCGAATATGGAATAAAAAATGAAATGATTTCATGAAAAATATTAGTATGTGCGTCTCAATGCAGTTCAGTATAAACAGATACGGTTGATTTCATACTTAAAGAGAGGTCCCCTGCCTAATCGGTACTAAATAAATTTATGGGGCATACTACGCTGGAAAATCTTATTTTCCGTCTTTAAAGTCTAGACGTATATTAACAGAAATTCAGTAAATAAAATTCGATTTACCGTACTTTAATTTGCGACATCGATCTGTTCTTTGGCAAATTATCTTGGTACGATTAAAGAAAACCTTTGAAACTGTAATATGAACTTCTTACAATGTATCACTTCAATATCTGGCTTACGTCAAACTTGTAAATTCCCGTTGTCAAGCGAAAAATAATTAGCAGAAATGGTTTAATTGACGTCTTTGATAACGTGAGAGTAGTGGAAGTTTCGCTTATAAATTATTATCACTGTGATTTGCTTTACACTTTACTGTACAATTAACACGTTACAAAAACAACAGTATACTGTATAGTGAATATAATATAAAAATGATGCTATCTAGTACTGTATCACAATCACGCGAAATTACACTGCGTCGTTGACCGCCCGCAATTCGTTATCATAGTATAACCAATAAGCCAACCTTTGCTTACAAGTGAAAAGCATGTTATGGAAATACTATACAATATTATATTACGCCTATTCCCAGAATTGTTTATGTCTAAGCAACAGTGGCGATATTGATATTGCACAGACAGGCCTATATTGAAGTAATATTCCGCTGAACAGTGTCCGGTCGTATCCCGAGCAGTGCAAAATAGATCCGGGAAGGTTATAACTTTCAAAACCGATACTGGCAAAAAATAAACAGCTGTACGGGGTGTAGAGGTTAACGGAAGTAGTGGATAACAAGAACACAGGCTTAACCTAGGTAAGCTGTAAATACTGGTAAACTGGAGTGTCTGCTAAACCAATCAGTTAAATAGAACACTACACTCTAACAATCTTTACAACCGGTGAAATTCGGATATGAATATTGGGACTACCCTCACGTATAAATTACAAAAGATGCATTTGATAAGAAAAATTACAGACCACAGGCTGTACAGCATTTGCACGAACTTCGCTACAGCGATTTAGCGAGCAATTTGTTGTTTCGCACCATTAAGTTGCTGCTAATAACCAAGGCGTTAATTTAGGCATTGGGTATATCAATAAGAACGCAACTATAAGGTGAATGCAAGTAGAAATTTTTCTACTATCTCAAAAACATTATAGTATCGCGTGACACGTAGCCCATTCGGGTAAATGGCAGACGACTTTTCTATTCGCGAAAAAATAATACCTTGCTGGAGTCGGTGAGAGTGCGTTTGGGCGTAAACCGCACGAAAAACAGAGTAACCAAAACGAAGCCAAGGTAAATAAGCAAGTATAATATACGAAACGTTACGAAAATTTGGTATATTCTTTTCAAGAGTAATAAATTCGATCGATAGCTATCAAATTTGCCTTTGTTTACCTAGGAAACGTTTTTAATCAATCGTACTTAAAACTCGATCGAAGTGTATTGAATTAGGCAACGAAACATAAGACATTATTTAGCTAATTGCGGACAGTAAAGTAGAAAAGGTTGCGAGAGGGCAAATTATTAACAATCCGTGTCAGATTTTATGCTGAATGTTTAGGTCGGAATGGTCGAAAATGAATCAAAATACGAAGCGCTATATGTTACTCTTGTGAATGCTACCGTTCAAACCTATAAGTATATATAAATATAAACTTAAAGTGATTATTTGCCAGGCTAGGGTCTTTTCACTCAATTATACCGCCTTTCGTTAAGTAAGCCTCACATATAATAATGTATAGAGAATATCACTGTGAATCGAAAAGTTAAGGTATCACTGATTTTGTTGGAAGAGCGTCTTATATAGCTGTCAATGATTTTGCTATTAGTAGATGAATTTATTGATAATTCCTATCTATTTCTAATACATTTACGGGTTAATGGCCGAATTTTTTTGGAATGAAGCGGGCAGGAGATCGATGAACATGATAAGTGGACTTTCACTCAAAACGTTTGACGTCATTGACTTCTTAAATATATCAAAATCACTCCTCAAGCTCAAAAAGATTTTAAAAAATACGACGATACTACAGTGATATGGCGCAAAATCAAAAAAGGATATATCCCAGCTACTCAACCAATTAATTTTGATGGAGTGGAAATATATACGTAACAGTTCCGATATTAGACAGGCATAATTTAATCATGGTGTGTTGGTTGGGGTATAAAACAGTACAGATGAATTGTTTCGGCTAGGATTACACAACACAAGAAAATTCGCAATTACAAGTAACGAACATCCAAGATAAAACTTGCGAATGTGATATATGTCGAAGAAAATGGGATAATAACCATCGTTAAGTCGACTACGAGCAATTAACTGGCTTTAGGCGAAGCCTGGATTTGCAAGGACGTCGTGCGCAGCGATGCAAATACAGAACTGTATATCTTTAAAAAAAATCCATCGTTATGCTTTTTCTACGGGGGGTGACGTATGCGAGGCTTTGATCTCAATCGGCCTTACTACTATTTACACGGCTGACAAAAATTCCCAGGCGTTGTTCCGTAAAGAAAAACTTATCATAAGTATAACTGGGACGCATAACTTACATATCTCTTTCTTACTGGCAAATGGCATCCTTTCAAGTGTAAAACTCTGCAGAGAATTTACAAACAAACGAAACAATGAATGTTAGAGATATTTTTGTACTGGGGGCATACTTTGTATTTTTGAGCCACATCACCCAAGAACCTTTCACATCCTATCGGAATCGTTAAATTAACCGACTATACTTGGAACAGTGTAAACAAAACGGGTCAAACAGATAGACAGATAGACCAGGATGACGGCACGATTGAACTGTTGAAATATGCTATAATACGGAATGTAGAGCATCGATTCACAAATTCATTTTTTGTTCGTATCAACTGCAATAATAAAACGATAAACACTCTATAACAACCCGTAAATTTTACACAGAATGACATACATGTTATTACAACTTCAAACCGTAAGATTTTGCGTTCGTACATCCACAACTCAGGTGAACAAAGGTAAACTTGAGGAATGTACCGTCCAAAACAAAGCCGGCTATTGTACGGTAACAGTTAACCTTTAACCACAGATATTGATGCATACCCCGAAGGCATCGTCAGGTCGCACCTTACCATCAGATCCAGAGACTCGCTGCGCTACACTTACTTGCTAGCAGCTTTGCGATATATCATGATACCGCGGTTTCTGTTTACACTATTATATATAACGACAATGAAAAGAAGTCGCGATTCTATCAGTCACGGAGATGTGCAAAAGATAAGTCGTCAAAATTAACCGTAGACGAATAAGGCGATCGACAATACGAGAACTAACGTCAGGTGGAAAATCGTACGGTCGCGCACAGGTCGAATATTTCGCGCTATTTGCCTCTCAATGCGACAACGTATATAACAGACAATCCGTCTACTGTAGACATTTGGTGCATCACACTATAGTATTGAAATGCAGATATAATTTCCGAAATGGAATAATTCGGCTGCTACGATAAGGCATTGACGTCCATGCGAGATATAAATATCTATATGTCGAAATTCTTATCAGTTATTAACATCCGCTTATCGACTGATAGAATGGCATTGCCAGGAAATCATGTCCAGATTTAGGTGGGTGTACAATATTTGCAATGTGCTGATGTTCCTATAGAACTTCTATATTCCTCTCTTGACTTACCTAAGCAACTATCGTGCTCCTTATGTAACTTACAAAAATAACAAATACTTATAAAAAAAAAAGATATATATTAAACGATCAGTTATAACTAATAATATTGTAAAGTATTCTTCTCTTGGTTATTGTGACCAGTTTCGCAGTCTTTAGCTGTTTACGTCTGGATTTGTTAGAATTAGCATTATATTACATATTTTTTCAGTATTCATTACATTTAAAATTAAATAAAGTTCATTTCTTTTTCAGGTTCGAACTTCTGTGCACACGGTCTACATGATCCAGATAGCTCTAACGGATTTGCTTGTTTGCGTGGTTTGGCTCGCCCTTACGTGTATCGTTACCAATAATCTCCTGAAGAATAGCGCACCTCCACCAGATTATGGTAAGTTTAAACCGGGAAAATCGTATTGGAATAATTCCATTAAGCAAAAAACTAAGTAAATTTCACGGCTGAAGTAAAATACTGAATGTTTTGAGAATGTCAACTTGGCTATTGTGTTTAAGATACAAGTTCTGCTTATTCAGGGCAAAAGTAACGATAACATTGTTGTATGGAATGATTTATTTATTTCCTATAGACGAATGTGAGGAGGACACTAGGTTCAACTACGTGACAGTACAAGCTCTAGACTAGATAACCACTAATTAACCGAGTTTAAAATGGTACACAGTAGTTTAAATCTGATAGCAGTTGTTTAAGGATCAGTGCTGTCGCGGAAGAACAAATAATTAATTTCCTGACAAATATGCTTAAGGTATTGACGTACGTCATTACGATGCGTGTCTAAACCTGAGTAGCTATTAAACCCAGTTTTCAAACTTCCACTAGTATTGACTCGAGTTAAACAAACCAAAGTACAATATCGTGAACGCTGTTCAGTTTAAATTAGGTTAATTGAACCAGGTTAACAGAACTTGAGCGAACAACAATAAGAATATAAGATTTTGTTTCGCTGTAGCGAATTCAAATTATTTCGAAAATATATTATTTCGTGATCCACACGGCCAGACAATTTTATGAATGCAAGAAAACGTATATCGATTGCAGAAACTGGGTTAGTTTAGCTACCATACCCCGAGCTGAGTACTGTGCTGCATATCTTAGTAAACGTGGTAAAAGTAGTGAAGTGGAAACTATTTCACTTGGCATTTTTCATCACATGCTTACAGCTACGTTTCGTTTCTTTGCGGCTAGGAATTTTCCGCTATGAAGTATGACAATTCTAAAAATTACGTAATATGTGACGAAAGACATGTAAAAATACGCACACGACTCGTCGCGCTGTATCGTGGTGTGAAGAACAAATCAACAACTGTGTAGAAAATTGCACGTTTATGCTCGGAAAAAATTTTGTTTTCTTACAAAATGAGGAAGATGGAATGAACAAATTCAAAAAATAAATACAGTTATACCTCGCACGGTGATAATTTTCGGACTTTATGCTAGTAGGAAAATCCAGAATACCATTTCTCTCTACGTTGAATAGGAACTACAGTATTTGCTCATAGTTTAAGCAAACATAGCCTTAATATTTTTATTTTGAAGCAATATTTACGGTAATAGTTTTTTACACGAGATTCCCAGGCGTGACTATCGCCTTCTTTCGTTACAAAACAAACAGTAACGCAAGCTCAATTCCCACGCAATGTACACGGGTTACATTGGAGGTTTTTGCATTAACTTTCTCCGTCGTAACAAAAAAAACAGTAAGGTGACTAAAGGGTTTGTTATGTTATGCATAAGTAAATGGGTATAAAAGGTAAAATATATTCGCATCTGCGTGCATCAAAACATGAAGTAACATGATCTAAGTGAATAGATCGGCTAGCCGCATGTATCACTGCAACAAAAAATATTTAATCGTACATAAATTTAGTAGCTCGTCATTGCGGATGCGATTTTTTAATGAGATTCGGGTGAAGTGCGTTGCAAATATATCATTTTGACCATTTGATATCGAGAAATCAAGTAACCATACCATTGTATATATATTTGCTTTATAATTCCACATATCCAGTTCATCGCTTTCTGCAACGCCAATGTAATAAGCAGATGACAGATTCAAATATTGTGCTCGATAATGGGGGGGAAAATGGAAACAGATTACAATCCCTTATCAGAGGCTCAATAAATTTTGGTTTTTATCGAGCGAGCTCAATTCTAGAGAGCATTACGTAATGGCAAATATTTACTGTCAAATAGCAGGCTATCCACTCAACTGTGCAAAGCAAATTCATACGTATTACGATAGTAAACACAAGTCAGGTCAAATTTTCGATAACCTGTATACGAATGAAGCTATTGCATACAATGCACGCTCATATCACTAGATAACAAAGCACTTAATTAAAGCGAAGTACTAATGCTGATAAATGTAGTCGAATGTCGCCGAGGTAAATATGATAAATGCGATCTGTACGGTCGGAGCTTTAGACTGGTTTAGTTGATCCAGTTGATTTATTTTTGTATGGACTTTAAGGTTGTGTTTTTCACGATTTCGGGAAGGCAAGTATAAATCATCGCCGCTTTATCTGTTTATAAAGTAAATACTTGGTTGTTCGTTTCACAAAACTTCGCGAAGGAAAACAAGCTTGGTGTACCTGCGCACTTTATAGCCTTTGGCAATATGAGAATCCGATAAAAAGTAGCGATACATAAAGATAAGTTGTTAAAAGTAACTTACAACATTGAGTATAGTAGGGAACCCTTGCACAAGTGAACAGTTATTTTATGTTATATGGAATCCAACCATGTACATCAGTGCTTTAAAGAGGGGAAGGGTTAACCAATGCGGATTAAATTTTCCCAGGCTGTATATACTTAAACTCAACAAAGATTATCAAGAGTTCCTGGTTATCCTACCAGCTTACGTATTACACATATACAGTAGAATCTGCACTGTACGTACTGTATTAGTGTAATGTTATCAGAATTCATAATATTTTGGATTTTATACACACAGCATTTGTTTTTTCAAATTACCACCGATCATAATGTTACCAGCCGGAAATTATTATTAATACAGCCATGTCTGAAACTAACTCTAGTGAACGAGTTCTGTTGCATTAAATATCCATAATTTTGTGTTTACACAACTACATCAGGCTAGTTTAAAGTTTTTACTCCGAATCTATCGAGCGGGAAAATCCGCTTGACATTTTGAATAATTAGTGTTATTTTCTTATTCTTCACTTTAATTTAGTTCGATAATACGTTCTATTAGTCACCGACCCGCAAATGCCATAGCATAATACAGCAGGCGCACCACCGTGAATGGTAAATCTGCTGCCGAGGCTTAAGTCACTGAGATAAGCCTTGAAATGTATACTAAGTCGACTTCTGGAGAGGATTAGCTCAAACATAATCAATTTACAAACGATTACTACCATGGATATAATGGGCATTTTAAGTGAACTTGAATTCACTGAGGTAGTCGCTTGCGTAAAAAGATTAAACCATAGATTATCTACACAATAACTCTACGCCGTTCCCTATTTTAGAGATGACACTTCATGAAAATTTACAATCATTTCGTCTAACAGTATGTGGAACCTTCTGTACCGTCTACGTTTCATTCAGACCTTGTCGCGAAAATTGTAGGAGCGGAATTATTGTCAGAACATGTTTAACAAAAAGGATTAGCTGATGAGTACATTAGGGATTTACAATAGTATAATAAGGTGCAGCAAATCCTCATATTTCTGAAAAGGTGCTGTTGAAAGGTCTATTCGATATAAACATTCCTTTTAACACGATTTAATATGCTCTGTGAGGTGGTGATACCTTTGGTCAATTTATCCCGACGATGATCGATGTTAAAAGTGTGATACACAACCGAGTGCTCCACCACTTAACCACACAATAAATCATTGGGCCTGTTTCCCACTTCTCAAAATACACTGCACGTACTGACAGAGTGGATTGAGGCTAATTACAGAAGCACTGAGGGCTAACATAGTGATCTATATTGTTTCTAGATTATATAGCAATATCCATTGGCAACGCAGCGTTTGCCAAGTTCATGAAATCGAGAGGGGATTTGAACGTCATCTGCGGACCATATCGTATAACTAACTGCATTATATCGAATATGCTACTAGATCCCCGGTGGGAATGACATGCAATAACTCCGTTAAGTCGTTGCAGTTACAAATATACAGTAGCGACTTGAAAATAACCACAGATTACATTCTTAAAATCATGACTTCATGTAGATATAACTTGATTAAACCTATCGACATAAGTTTGTTTTAAATGGTTACTTTGAAGTCCGTCTCTGAGTTGACATACGCAGCAGTAATGACTGCGGCCGCTAATCGAGTTAGAGGGCGCAATAGCAAGTCTACAAGCAAGGCGAATTCACGTTCGCAATTTCTTATTACAGAATCGAACGACACAGCCGGAAAAGAAATTAACGGCTCGGTATCGCCAGATTTCTCGGAAATCCTTGTCGACGACAGCACGTCTCAGTACAGACTGTGGAGAATCATGTATTCCTGGTACAACTTCCATTACTACACGAACATTTTCCTGCTTTCGAGTATGAGTGTCGAGCGATGCGCTGCCGTGTGGAAGTCAATGAGGTGTCAACGTTACCAATACAACGTAAGCATTTGTATATTACCGCACTATGGCAATAGTATTACCGCAATAACGAGGAAAGAATCACATGTAATGTAAACCAACACCTAGTTTTGATCTTTATAAACACAGGGTAAACCAAAGAGACTAAAAAACAAATGGATATTTAGTATAATTTAGTTATTTGGTAATTTCAACTGACAGCAAAGGTCTACAATATATCACTGTTTCGTGGTTAAACGCGATCAAAAGGATCTTCCTCTATTGCCATAAGCTCTTGACCTTGGCTATAAAGTGTTTGTCGTTCAACCGAACTACTTGATGGTTCGCCAACTTTTACCACCGGTATAATTACTGTGTTGTGTTAAAAGAGAACCCCATCTTCCCGTGAAATATACTACAACTTAAGGTGCACTTTGCATATATGCGACAGCAGTAGTTAGATATCGTTGTTACTTTTGGCACCGTACTTAGATGCTCTTTGACACATCAAGCTACTATACCCTGATAATATTTTGGCCACTCTAATGGACAACGGTGTCATCGGTAAAGTGAGATTTTCTAAAAGCTATGATAGTGTTAATTGCTAACAAGTTTAATTTAACACTAGAATATTACAGCACTAGCCTTGCTCACCAGAAATATCGTAATTAACTTCTTATCAAGTAGTTAGCAGATGAACAATTACGGGGCAAAAATGTTAATTACACATTGAATTATCTCATCTATTTTCTGGAATTACATACAATATGCGGTGGTTTAAAATAATTGTTAATTTTTACAGCGTAAAGCCATATACAGCGTGAGCGCCCTCATGTGGTTACTCGCACTAGCGTTCGTGTTACCGAACTTTATCAACCCAGACATGATAGTGAGTGAAAGCGATTCAGCCCCCAATTTTCGCCGCGCCTTGGATACGACGGAAGTACCTCCCGTGAACTCTCAAGACTGGAAGGAAAGCGCCGACCCGCTGTCGCGAGTGTTTCAGGGGAGATCAACAGAAACTAATGATTTGCCTAAAGCCGAGACTTCAGTGAGGTAAGGACTAAAATATATTTTACTTGTTGCTTGAAATAAACCGATCAATCGACAATAAACAAACGATTCTTTCTAATTTTCGCAGTGGTAAACCTCATCTTAGCGATGGATTTGCTATCCCAGGTAAGGCAATTCTTTGACAATATTATTATTATTGCATAAGGATAAAGAAAAAAACTATCGTAATAATGTTAAATATCGCATATTCATCTTATACAGAACCCTGCTCCAAGCAACACAATGACCAGAAGGCTTATGATGAGGAAAATAAAGTGTATAAAAGTGACCTTGATATCCTGTTCGAATGCTACACCCTCCTTGTACATGCGCGCAAGAACAACAGGGATTCCGTACAAGATTATAACAGCATTGTTTTGGAAGACTGCTTGATGGACATAGCTTTTATTGCGCAAGACTATAACTACGAGTCAACTGATGACATTGATGATGCTGGATACCCTGCCTATTCAAGTTCGTATTCAAATTTCGTTATAACATTGATTCGTAAGACCTCGCTTATTCTTTATCTCTACCTCAATACACAGCAGACTATGGTGACATCGACGAAAATGAACTAGAGAGTTACTTCGAAGGCATGTACGAAGATGAATTAACCAAAAACAATAACAAATCTCCGCTGACTGAAACCGACATAACGTATGATCCCGAAAATGACATCTACCCTTGGGGTTACAATAAAACCACGAGTAAATTGGTAAGCGACAATAACCTCATCCACTGTTAACTAAACAGCGTTTTAAAAATCAGCAATCTAAACATACACAAACCTCCATTCCAGCATAAAGTTCGAAGCGACTTGTACCAAGAGCTATTGACCGACGCGGTGCATCGGCTGATCGCTCGCCATCAAGACCAAGCACTAGACTGCGTTTGTGATCCGCATTTAAGCACGGTAGCTCGTGTGTATATTCTCGTTATAAACTTGATACTGGGTTTCTTCATACCGTTTTGTATAATAGTAGTTAGCTACGTTTCCATAGCCTACATGATAGGCAAGCGAGCGAGGAGCCGTATGAACCCTTATGCGAACGCCGAAGCATCGACCACACAATATGGCCATTACTATCAAGCGAATCCTTCCACGACCAATATTCCACTAGCGAATATTACGCACGGGCGAGAAAGGAGCGTTCGCCGGACGTCGGAATACATGGGACGTCGAATGTCTGATATGATGAAAAACCTTATTCTACGAAAAAATAACCCAGAAGCAGAAAACAGAAGTTACTGGTCAGAAAGCGAGAGAGAGTGTTCGCCGTACGGAAGCATGCAAAAAATGCCTCTCACTTCGTCGTCCAAGCACCACGATTACAGCGGGAACAACACCACGCCAAAAAGTGGCAGGAAAGGTCCGGGTAATGGAAAAATCATGGAACGCATAAGAAACAGACTGGAAAAACACAGAAAAGGGAATCGACATGATAAGCCCGGGGAAATGTCCGCAGGTAGGGAGGAGAGCAATGAACTGATGGGCCAGCCGAACGAGAATAGAAAAGAAAATTCGGAAATTAAAAAAGTTTCTCCACAAAGAGTGAAAAAACATTCTTTCGGATACGATGCTACCAATGAAAACATTCCCCAGACCATCGAAGAACATCCACACGAAGCGGAAGATGCGGAGTTCAACGTATACTACGATAAGGAATACAGAGGAACATGTAATTTTATTGACGAAAAACCACCGTCGTTCATCCGAGGTCATCATCAAATACTACTGCAAATACAAAATAATTCGCGAAGAGAAAGCGGTGGCTCTTATGGAAGTTCGATCGAGAGCATGGCGACCGACCAAACTTCACTACTGACGAGCCTGGGCCACGACAAAAGACTATCTGCCACCACAACCATCTCGGCATTGACGCCGCCAACGCCGGCTCATCCTGGAAATCCTAACGCAAACGCGTTCTTCCCACCACATGACGAAAAAATCATCTACAATCGATCGCAAAGCGCGGAGCCTGGCTACCCGACGTCCAGCAGTACAGAAACGCACGAAAATCAACAGACGACTTCAAATGATCAGCGTTCCCCCAGACCCGGATCACAGTTAAACGATGTTACGTTCAAGCTATTTCAAAAATCGATGATGAAAAAAACAGAGATGAACGAGAACGAGTGCAAGTTTAGCGACTATGAAACACCTACTGATGGAGGTTAGGATTCAGAAATATATATTCTCAATTACCATGTTGTACGTTCAACATTGTGTTTGGATGTTCAATGTTTGATTACCGATAATTTCATTACAGAGTCGAGCTCATCTCCGAAGTGTTCCAAAACACCAATAAGATCCAACATAAGTCGAAGTATATCGGCCCCCGAAGAACAAATGTTGACTATAGGCCGCCCGAGTACTCGGCCTTCAAAGTCGTCTTCGCGAATCGCGTACGACACAAATCGTTCGTCTAACGGCGACAGCGGAGAGATACAGCAACCGGTACAATCGTCGTCACTATACCCCAAATACCACAGACAAAACTCGTCAACCTCTACGGTTTTCTTCACGCGAGGGCGTACTTATTCTACTACCTCAAATCGTAGCATGTTAGGTAAACAAAAATGCTATTAATTAATTGTCGTATACAGCGAAATTATATATATACAGTACATGCATTTAGTTTTTATGATTGTTTTACCAGGAAGCAACAACACGCTGCGTAAAACAATGGCGAGGAAGAACGCAGAACGTCATTTGCGCGTCTCACACACAGTACTCGCATATGTAATAGTATTCGCCATTTGCTGGCTGCCTCAGAGAATAGTTTATTTACTCTACGTCACAGAGGTAAGGGTTGCTTAAGTTTAAAATATCATACAGGTTTTTTCTATATTTATAGTTAAACATAAGTTAGACAACTAATTTAGCTGTGCCCAAATCATGCAGAACTCGCTACCATTTTAAAAGGTCAAAATAACGGTTAGTTGGAGTTCTGTGTTATTTTCATGTACCTGGAGTTGTTCAGATAAGCTGTTGTCTACTGTCTACGTGCCATTTGACTAATGAGACGGGAACCTCAATACATGTACCATATATCATCCCACAATAACTGAAATACGTGATTTCATTGCCCATACTTATTTAGTTTGTTTATTTCAGTCACTCATGGGAGCCACGGCACCTGTTTGCATTAAACTCATCGTATCGACGCGAATTGTCAGTTTTATCAGCGTGTTGCTCAACCCGATCGTATACATAGTGTCCCAGAGAGATATAAGGGCGTACTTGCGCAAGAGCCTTTGCGTGACTAAATTACGACAATGGTGCTCTAAACTAACAAGAAAGCAAGTGGTTTTAGAGGAACGGCGATTCGTGGGAGAGAGCGGGACGAATCCGACGCTAGGTAGACACGACCACCATATTGAACTAAGGCAACGGCCTGACCTTAACGATAAAGAAGACAGTTCAAATGGCAAGGGAGCAAACGCCGCACGAGCTCCGGTATGGACACCTTCCCCACAACGACCGGTTTCGCATCACAGACGAAACTCGGGTGACTTTTTCGCAGCGGCAGCGACGCGTAGACGGGACGCGACGATCAACGAAATGAAAGAAGAGGAAGCTGCGGCGGAAGAGAGTCTCGAAAAGGAAATGGAACGATTGGCGAAGGAGGCGACAAAGAGTGAAAATGATGAAATAAATAAAAACTGGTTCCATATGTCAGACGAAAACGCCATTTCGGACAAGCATTCAGGTAGCGGTAATAAAAGTTGTTCCAGCGGAAGTAAATCAGATTCCAGTAAAGGAGAAAATATTGAAGAATTTTGGATGAGATGGCTGCGTAACGGTGGTGCGGACTTTCTATCGCCCACTAGCGACGAAATGCCGACAGATGAAGTGCCGCGGGACTTGGAATCGAGCATGGCGGAACTAGACAACATTGTAAGAAGCAGAATCGCGGCCGACCCAAACAACGAAATGGGAGAAACAATAATTTAATTCTACCATCATCGTTAGTCATATTCAATAAACGTAATTTCTTTCCAATCTATACGTGGTCAGTTACAAACGACAACTCGCGGTAAAGCGGTAAAGTTTTTGCTACAAATTAAATACTGGAGTCTGCTTTATCGAACAAATGCATGTGCAGCAGCGTATTCACGCAAGATTACCAATACCATTTGACCAATTTTACTCTAGTCTACATAGAATAATACTCGTCGATGTACTGACATATAAGTTCCCATCACATTGATGTTTTTGATGTTATTATTTCGTTTAACTCAACCATATCGTCTACACTGTGCAATATACAAATACGAATGGCCTCAATCTAGGTCAGATATTTCATTCGATTGTCCTCGTTTACTGATTGTGCATGACATTATTCTGTGCAGTCTCACTACCTTATAACCAGAGTACTGTACTTTGATCGGATAAATAAAGGATCATAAATACCTAAAAACTCGTATGTGATAACCAAGGCCTAGATCGATCCCGCACACTACGCGATTAGATCAGACTACACAGGAGTGGTGTAGGGTCAGCATTTTCTGTAGGGTATTAGGGAGCTTATGAAATAACACTGCCGCCCCACACGGGATGATAATGGACCCAAGAGATTACTATTCAATACTGCATTAAGATCACCATCATCTCTGCCCAGTTTGATCTAGGTAAATGTGTCTTGCTTTGCACAAGAACACTTAAAATGGGTTTAGACGAGGTTCCAACCAGGGAACGTTCGTATCCTTCGAACTACATAGAGTCATAGACCTTATGGACCTTAGATACAGAGCCATCAACATCTAACATAAAACTTGAATTTTTCCAATGTTACGCCTTACATATACTACGCAATTGCTATTACTCTATTCAAGTCTACCATTTGTACAACTAACTATCATAACATATACAAATCATTCGAGCTAAATCAACAAGCTAGACATGGAACCGGTATCAACGTTATGTTGCTACCGATTTTGCAACACCCGATATATCCTTAACACTAAATAGACGGCTGACAAAGTTACAAAACTACAAAATAAATGATACTTTAGCTTATTTAAGTTATTGCTCAAAAATATTTCAACTGTGAAACCCAATAATAATCTTATTCTGGTACTTTCCTGGAATACTACTGCACAACCACAACCCTGCTATAATCCACAAAACTGCTATACTTAACTGCTAGAATAATAAATAAATATATATAATGTCATACCTCCTTATCCGGCGTCTTGATTATAATTGGAGACTGATTTTCTTGGTTTTCATTCACCAGTAGAGCAGCAATCTAGAAAACAAAGTGAAGATATTGGATAAAAAACAATATAAACAACCTTACAAGTACAAGTTGTCTATCGAAATCTAACTTACATTGTTTGTTTTTCCTTCGTTGGCTTCGATATCTGAAAAAAGTAAAGCCAAAAGAATAAATGATTGATGGGAAAAATAAATGAAGGAAACTATACATATATATGAGTACAAGCGATTTCAATATAACATAAGTAAATAACATGAGTATGAGCCTCTACTGAAAGTGCCTTCCACTGTCCTACTGTGGCGACAATAGTTTAACGACCACCAGTGGAAAATAGCATATGAAGGCGTTACTCGAATGATAAAGTCATTAAGTATTCTCTAAAACACATTATTAAAGATAGAAATGAACATAAGCATCTACACCTTCTATATTAAACACCAACGGTACAGGCTACGCTTTGACGATTTCAGTTGGCGGCAAACGGCGCGGGCAAAATGAGGAACACGCTTTAAGTAGGATAAGTCCCTAAGTTTAAATACAAAACTTTCGACAATTGCGTCAATTTGGGTAACGTTCACTGGGTCATAACTTTTAAACCGATTTCATTACCATGTTCTATATTCTTAGAATCAGATCAACTAAAAGGAAGAATTTTATATTGTATTGTATATATAGAGATGAGCCTTGCAGATCATAAACTGTACAACCAATAAACTTGTATACAAAAAGCAGAGGGTTTCACGAGCTCTTCTACACAAATTCTCTAACTCTACAGTTTATAATGCTAACAACTGCTAAGTACCGTGCGATACTACATAAGGCAACAATGTTTTTCTTAACATTCTACTGACTTGGCAAAACAATTGCAATAAACTCCACACGCCACAGACACGAATTACGAAACACTGAACGCTACGTGATTTTCTAGTGACGTCAAAGATACATCTTTCAATGAAAGAATTCAAAGAGTTTAAGAATGCTGTCTAATACAAGAATTGATAATTTATGGCAGTGGTACTTACCCTCTTTTACACTGGTGCGCCTTTTCAGATATGAGCAAGCTTATGTCCACTGATAAATTACCATTATGCAGTAAATTTAAATTTCAAATTAAAGGAATTTAAAAAACTTAGAATGATCTCCATTTTTTTTTTTTAAATGCATCTAAATCTGTTAATACTGGTGCCAAGTGATCATGTTGAGAAGTAATTAATGTACTTACTATTGGAATTGGCAGGACCTAGATTCGTCTTGGTATTCTGTAGACAAGACAGATATTTAGTAATAGAAAATTGAACAACAACCAAATCACAACAATATTTAAATCACCTCAATGTCATCTTTCCTCAGTTTTCTTTTTCCTTTCTTTTTTCGTGACTTTTTCTTTACTTGTGCATTCTCCTCGGAAGATTTGTTATGAATAAAGTGAAGAACTTCATGTGCTTTGACACAATTTTCGACTAGGGCTGATCCTGCAGTTAAAAATAGTATTGAAGTAAATTTCACGTTTTGAAAAGCTGAGTGTAATGCAACCGGAGCATAGTTTTAGAATGTTGCGGATGGAGAATCAGGCTTGTGGTTGGAATTGAAATTCAACTTGTTGTGTGAAGTATTAGGCTCCATTATTGAAGGACGGTATCAAACCTTTACCACATGATAAAATCTAGGTGATGAAGCGATACAATTTGTGTGAGGCTTTTGAGTGGCATTTCATGGTAATGAAAATAGAGGGCATTCTCATGCACCACTAGATGAAGCAATTGGATACTATTTCAAAACTATGGTAACAAACAAAGTATTCTAATGCTGTCAACTGGAGTTAGGAGAGCAGTAGCATTATAAAGGCATAATCCTCTGTTTATTTTATTTTCCACCTCAGTAACATAAAACAGACCACTTACGCAGTTTGTTATAAAAAGAGTGGAGTTTCTCTATCTCCGGATCACTTTTGCATTGTTCAAGTCCTATTCTACAAACTTCGATAGCTTCGTCATAGTGCTGAAGCAAATTCAGACAGTTGACGAGTCTGTAATTCACCTTGACCCATCCAGGTTTTAACAGCACTGCACGGTAACCATCACATACAGCTGTTCTGTAAGCAAAAAAGGAAAAGGCTAGCACCAGCATAGACCAATTGAGTAATTGAGAAACGGAAGGTTTTTTTTTTGTTAAAAAAAGGAAAGTAATTGTAATTG
>QXVX01007924.1:0-30211 GCA_013436065.1 Halocynthia aurantium
TAAAGTCTTCCTGACGCGATCGGACGACGTAACGAGGGTCATAACAGTGCGACATCCGTTTTCAAGATTGGTGTCCGGGTGGCATAACAAGTTTTATTCGTGAGTTGTCCTTTAGTTAACAGTAGGTTATTCTTTCACAAGGCCCTCAAATGATGAGTGGGATAATCGGAAAAGTTTATATAAATTTTCGTTCCTGAAACGCGCTCGAAGTCGAAGCGCATTGTTGATGGGATATTTTTATTCATTTTACCTATTGTTTACATAATGTTTTAGATATTATTTTACACGTTTCATTCTTGGTTGTATCCAGTATTGAAACACTTTTGTCGACTTATGCCAAAACGCTGCGGTTTCTGTATCATAAAATGCAGAATAACTTATTGAGATTTCGAGAAAAAAAAAATCGAATACCATAAGCGGGGAATATAATACTTTTATTGATTCGCTTTTGTATTTTCTTCATTCAGGGACTTCCCAATAAAGGGAATGTTTGTCGAAAAGGTCAAATCGTACATAGGAAGGCACGTGCCTGAAGAAGGTCACGACATCGCCTTTCGCGACTTCGTACAATACATAGTGGATACTGGTTTAGACCATGTTAACATTCATTTCAAATCCATCGAAAATGCATGCTCTCCGTGCGATTTCCCTTACGACTACATAGTAAGGGCGGAAACAGCTATGGAAGATTTGTGGTATGTTTTAGACAAGATAAACACTACAATGGAAGGCTTCAGAAAGCACGTGCCCATACAGCCCACAGTCAAAAACGGAGAAGTCTACGAAAATCCGTGGAACTCCGAGGCCGATAACGTGAGGACGTTGTTCAAAACAGTCCCGCGCGAAACTATCGAAAAACTGATGGAAATGTACAAGTCGGACTTCGATAGATTCGGTTACACGTTTGATTTGGATACGATACAAATCGGTGACATTGTTGACTGATAAGAAGAGATTGCTTTTCATTGAAGAAATAAGAAGCTGCCAAATTAGGTTATCAGGCATAAATGGGAGTATGTGATCACCAGTAGTACACACGGTGTACTTAGTTCTTAAAACGACTGAAAGTACGTGGGTTACATACAACACACGTTACTGAATTTTTACATCGCCGACATGTATTATTACATCCTTCCATTTAGCGTTCAGAATGCACGTATCAGATACGCAACTGCCCACAGTACTTGTCTCGACTATTATACGATTTATTATACTCGTATATAAACAGGATTTTAATTATTTTTAATCCAAATACTTTCCTATTTTGCTTTAGACATTTAAATACAGTATTCATTAAAAATTTTAAATTAAAATTCTAAATTTTTGTTTCTGAATGGTATGTGTGTAGTTTGAAGATCGAAGGAATCTCAGTATAAGTTATAGAAATTCAATTTTTGTTATAATTCAAGCTGTAAGAAGAACAAGACCTTCGCATCTTTCATTTGCACAATAAATAGATTGAATTTTTTCGAATTATATTATTGTCTTACTTGTTTTACCACCTACATTCAAATATTCTTTAAATATTTTTCCCTTTCCTATCTTCAAAAAATGATTTTTCGGCAATTAACGTGTCGACTTGATAGTTTCAAAGTTCATGAGCCCGACGTCATTACTTGCGTACGTAATGTAATCACGACAGTTCTTAATTACTGACAGATTTTCAGATGCATGATTACTTTGGAATGCGTTGAATCGAAAGTGGAATCATGTACCAGAAGATTGTAAGTCAAGCAATCGTGCTTAGAACCATTTAAATCCAAATGCGTAAACAAAACTCGTTTGCATCGAATAATTCACACCTGTGAGTTCTCCGCATGTGTTGTATTGTATTTGTAAACAAATTTCTTGACAGCACATTACAGATTATCTTTCTTGGGAAAGTTTTAATTGCTGTAAACTATACCAGACAGTCAAATTATTTATGGTTAAGTATGGTTGACGACCTAGGAAACGTAATAGTTATACAGACAACTAGCAGAGTGCCCTGGAAACCCTTTATCAGAAAATCTCTTATAGGAATATATCCAGATTCTTGAAGTGTACGCTANGTAATAGTTATACAGACAACTAGCAGAGTGCCCTGGAAACCCTTTATCAGAAAATCTCTTATAGGAATATATCCAGATTCTTGAAGTGTACGCTAGGGGACGTTAGAGAAGACCTACGCAGAGCAGCAGAAGTAGCAAATTATTCTGTCATCATTATCATCATAATCATCATACAGATTTCACATGCCAGTCATTGTCCTCTGCCACAAGTTGCCTCAGGTATATATATAAACCAACCAAACTACAGTCATTCCAGTGAACTGCTGTAAGCGCTAAAGGGCGATAAAACAAATATATTTCATTTAGACTCGGCGCTATCATACCACATTATTTATTTTTGTTTCAGGCTTATTTCGACTCATGCAAATCTAGCTCGCGTCCCCTGATATACGATATATACATTTCGTACGAGAAGCGAAGCTATAATAATGTCAGATAAATATTCCGTTATGCGCTTAGTCAGATAAAAAAAAATGTGGATAGAAATACTGTATAGCGTAGCAGGTCGGGTAAGCAGACTTACTTTCATATAATATCTAAGTATATACAGCCTCTGTCTCTTTTACTTAACTGACTTAACTATATAACTCGAGTTTTTCATTTTCGAGTGCATTTCAGGTCAACCTCCACTTAATGTCAAGTATATAAAGTAACAGAAAATTTACAGAAGAAGTAACTAGCAGAACACTGTATAGTAGTATAAATTTCAAATGTAACATAGTCCAACTGAAGATATCAAGTATTCCAAGTTCATAGAGCTTAAATTTCTGCGGCGCATACAGTGAAATTGCTATGTCCAGCATGAAATTAACCAAATTGCCAATGGTCGTACCAGTCTCCCACTGACCATTAAAAATATCCCCTCACTATAGAGATCATTGATCACTTAATTTTCGCCAATTAAAGTTTAAGCAGTTAAAATATCTATATTTGTAATAGATCAATATGAATATGAGTGGAAATCGAGCAAGGATCGGGGATTTTAGAAATTCATTTTAATTCTGGGCGTCCGGATACAGAAGTAACTTTACTATAGATATTATTGAGAGTTCCTGCACACCATGGCAAAAACCGCGCTGAATTTTAAATATTATTCATCAGGGACGTATTTAGTACATAAGGATATATTTTGATGATGATATCGTTTTATCGACAGACGAAATAGAGTACAGCTACTTATTTCAGTGTACAAGAATTGAGAAATTTTGGAATGTAATATTAGATAAGTTCACGATTTAAGAGCATCATTTATTAATTTACGCTTTACTTCCGTACAATATTGCTATTCCTTATTTCATGTTTCAATCTACAAAATTTAGAAAAGAGATAAATTAGCCAGCGGGCCTTACCAAAATCTATTGATGGATGAACGTTGGGCAAATTGTGCGTCTTTTTACATCGTCGCACAAAAAAGTTAAAATACTGGTTTAACTTGCATACCCCGCACGTCATTCCAGTATACAGCATCTACAGGAGATAGATATGAAATTGCATACTGCTTATATTGTACAGTGCCTGGCATGCGCATTGCGCAGCGATACACGTGTCTGTCGGTAATTGATATGAGGAGAGAAGGAGAAAATAAATGTTGTCCGCAACTCAATGTCAATGTCATTTAATTCCCTCATAAATATAAATAGATAGATATAAATTGAAATGAATAATGTCATTATTATGGCATATATCAGAAAGATATATCATTTTTATCTCAGTCGTTAAATATCATCTCTAATTTTTACGGGAAATACGAGATGTACATTGCAAGTACAATAAAACAGGATACCTTATACCCCAGGCAATATCCTACAGTCGGTTTAAATTCCAATGGATGAAGGTTCGAGCACGTTAGTCAGCCCGAAAAAGCTTACTAGCAATAAGGTTACAGTATATGAGAGTGCAGTGAAAGGAATATGGCTGTTTTAGGTCAAAATTTATAGACGATATCACGATAATACTATCGTAGTGAGTAAGTATTATTTCTTTAGCTCGACCATCGACAAGATACTAGTATTATAACATACGAGCGGGTCATGATCCGGATTGGGTTACGCTTGGCAGGGCTAAATTTCTTGAGCGTAAGGGAGCAAATGATAGACTAAATTATATACACTATGACCTGAAACGATTTTAGTCATTTTTTTGTATATTAGTATTCGTCGGTATTGGTATACATTTTTGGTCGGTAATATGGAAATACTATATTATTAATTGTCGCACATCCTATCTAGCCTATTACATACCAGCTTTTCGCCATGGTACTATTTTAACTCTTATGAACTGCACAACACCAGATCCAGTCAATAAAATAACAAAATACTGTATTAATATTAATATTAATAAAATTATTAAATTACTTTTAATACTATTACGCATTATACACACGTCAACATGACAGGTCAGCGGTAAAATAAAATAAAATAAATTATTGAAAGTTAGATTTCTAATATAAAATAGTGGATGAAAAAAATACTATTAAAATACGTACTATTATTTTGATATTGTTTTGAAGTCGAAAAAGAGAAGAGATGTCGCGGATGACAATAATTGATTAAACAACAAGCTACGTAATGACAGTAAATGTAAAATGTTGAGTTATACAAAAGTTAGGTGGTAAATACGAGTTACACAATGTACTGCAATTTGTATAAGGAATGTGCACAGCTGCAAATCTTCAAAGTTCAACCTCTTCAACTTAAGAAAGCAATTTGTAGCACTCAGGTAGTAGCCAAATGATGATGTAAGCCATGCTGAAGGCGTTTTGTTGAAATATAGATTATAGACAAGTGAAGCATTAACTACTGAAACAGATTCAACGAACCATTCGAATTCGCGTTAATTTAGGGCGTCGACGATGTTTCAGAGTCCAAGACGAAACAACAAAGGGAGATGTGTATATGTGAGCGTAATTTGGATTAAATGAATTATGCTAGTACAATGCTAGTAACCGACTGACCAATATATACTCTTATTTTAACCACGAGTCGGTTTCCTTTTTTTATTCTTCAAACAGATTTAAATGTATACAAGTGCACTATGGGTAGAAAATACTTTTGGCGA
This sequence comes from Halocynthia aurantium, assembly GCA_013436065.1. Classification (NCBI taxonomy): domain Eukaryota; kingdom Metazoa; phylum Chordata; class Ascidiacea; order Stolidobranchia; family Pyuridae; genus Halocynthia; species Halocynthia aurantium. Next base: position 5,109 of record QXVX01007924.1, read on the forward strand.
TTTACTAAGTACGTTGCTGTAATGATAGTGATTGGTCAGTTCATCATCAACCATCGCTCGTGTGAACTTATCAAACTGTTCAAGGCAGCGTGCCCCAAGAGCTTAGACAATACGAATAAAATTCGGGAAAATGTACCACTGAAATCAGACGACAAGTTTCTGGCACACAGAAGAAAACATTTCTTTACAGAAGATCGAAGCATCAAAATTGGTGAGTGTATGAGGTTCGGTCACTACGAAACTACGATAATTAGGCGAGATTTCGAATCATGAAATTCTACTTGACTGGACATGACGAAATGACGAATACTAATTCCGTAAATGCGTACGAAATTACGATGAAATAATTTACATATCGATCCAATTATAGGGGTGTTGCGTCCAAGTGAGTCACGCCTTCCGGTCCTTTATCTTCAAGGAAATATCACTATTATTTAAAAGTACTAAGACAATCACAAATTTATTGAATCACAGTACAGTATGACTCTTTGTATAGTTCTCCCAAAGATAGTAGATAGCAAGGTATAGTCCACACTTGCTTCTTATAGCCTTAGGCCTTACGTGCTATAAAAGATCTATGCATATTTATGGTTCAAATATATATACAACTCTCACGGTCTTAGAACGAAAAGGTCAAACAAGTGAAGGCCAATGGATTTAGAGGGCGTAGAAAATGACAAATGATAAATAAACCATGCGAATTGCCGCTGCAATATCGACACCCCTTGATATCGGCAGTTATTCAATTTGAATTTCTGGCAACTACCGGTGGAAGTATTTACTGCTTGCAAAAAATCTCGAAAGAATTGGTCAAAATTTTAGCAAATTATGACAGGGGCGAGGGTAGGCAATCAATTACCGACCTATGAGTCATAAATGATCAGGTAAATGGGGATTGCGTTCGGAATTTTTTGAACTGTTTTTATAGGAATAAACATATATGGAAATATGTGTTACTCCCAGTAAAATTTAGGCTAGGTATGACGAAAAGGGTTTCAACCAGTATTGACGAGCCACATGTTATATTCTTACTGCTGAAAAATTTTCAACCCTTCTAGAAAGAATAAAACGTGATTACTTTGCGCATAGCCGTTGACGTACTATTTAACATATCTAGACAGCAACGGCGCGTTGGCAGATAGCTGTGAGCAAAATTATGACAATTTACTGATCGTTATCAGCTGTGATGCGAACTCAACAGACCTAAACTAACGTCCTGGAAATACCGTCTTCAATAAAAAATAAAACTTCCACAATTACCGTAAATACTTGAATATAAAACGAGATAAAATTTGAGGCAAAACCAACCCAGACAAATCAAATATATAATTATATAAATGCAAATATCCGTTCAGAAATAGCGACGTGGTTTCAAGATAAAAAAACACAAATACTAACTATCGTGTTTAAATAAATATGGGTATATATTCTGTGATAGTAAGGATAGCATAAATAGATGAATTGTTTTTAGGGCTACCAACAGCAATATTAGGAGATAGCAATCACGAAGAAAAGAGTCACGAACTGAAAACTAACGATGAAAAAGTAATACCGCCAAACTACCCACATGAGGCAGCTTTATGGGCAAGAAGAACAAAATTTCCTAGGAGCGAATTTTCTAGTAAGTATTTGAATCATCTTCAGTTAGTTAACTATGTCATAGAGACCAAAGTTCCTGTAATTTTGGTATCGAATTTCTCACTACGGCGAAATGCTGGCCAAGCATACAACAAGGCCTTTTATAGGGTTGTATTATGGTTTGTGACGGGCCACCCAATTATTATCACTAACATAATTTTTATATTACAAATGTTTATTTCGTTACACAACACAACAAAGTAAAAAGCGTTAGATTTGCAACTGGCAATATTTGCGTTGCTGTATAGCATTTATGCAACCATTGTATAAACCCAATATACATAATTATCTTTCGCTATGCAGAAATTAAAGAAGTAAAGTCCAAATTTGATGTGACTACTCCGTCGAAAGAGAAGAAAAGGGAAATACTAGAAAAGGTATCTAAGCTGTATGAAAATCGCAGGGAGCAGTTAATCCAGGTAAATCAATTTAATACTGTATAGTGATAATACCAATACCAATACCAAATGTACATATGCTATCAATTTTTGTCTTGTAGCAGTACTTTGCAAAGTTTCAACGTATTTTATCGCGATAATCCGATTTTTTTGACTGGAACTTTATAAAAACCAAACTTTAGGCCTTATGGGCAAGTCAAAATAAGCATACGTATAATAGATCAGATGATGTGTATGATATAAGCGGTTTGTTTGCCACTATGTTATATAGACCGGCACAACAAACATACACATATTAATAAGAATTACACGATTAAAAAAATGTTTCTACATGCTCATGATGGTGTTTATATCCAGTATTTGGAATATGAGAAAATGTAGAAAATAAAATTGTTTTTTAGTCTTGTGTAGAAGAACGACAGCATGGACGAAACTGGAAAAGATCAATGCAACTTATAACCGTACCGAACAAAAACTTTACCGTTTGCGTTGTTCAGAAAGCGGGAAGCTCCAGTTGGTAAAGTTACGATTTTTATGAACAGATCGTTGATACAGTATACAGTAAACTTGTTGTGCTTTTCCACCAGCAATAAGTATACGTGATACAGATATACATATATATTAGTTATTAGTAGGGAAAAAAGTGGGTTATAACTATAGCTTCCATATCCAGCCTATGGGTCCATTTTTTATCCAGCAGTACCGTCTTTCCGGTCATTGCCTAAATGCCTGAATGGCCAGTCCCTGGAATGGGCGCTCGTTTGACAGAATGAGATTACGTGCTAAGAACTATTGTGTGCGACCCTATCGAAGGGGCAAGAAATATCTTGCCTGGTTTGACAATGGTTCCCTGTCCCGTGGTAACCGATAAGAATAATATATCACATTGCTGAATTGAGATGGATTTTACTGAAGCTCAAATAGATGTAATTATGTTTGAACGTTCAGGCACAAAACGGTGTATAATCTACGTGAACCTAACAAGCCGTGGACTGGCAAAGGACATTTAGAAAACAGACATCACGGCATGAATTTGGATCAAGCAACTAAACAACGACTAATGTCACACGAGCACGGTACCAGGGTAATAATAGTACGTCACCCATTCGCCCGTCTTTTGTCCGGCTGGAACAACAAGTTCCACAAGTGAGTGTATAACGTAACCTTTACTTCAACCACTTTACTGACTAGACGAGTCGAGTGACGCCAGACATATTGCTAATACAAATAACTGACAGCTAAATTACATATATAGAAAGTGTTACGGAATAAGGATTGCTAAAAATAAAACTAGCCCTTGTATCAACAAATATATACAAAAATAATGAGTATTTACCACAGAATATATCAACATCTTTATTACGATATTTTTAAAGAAACCACGTAGTCGATGCACCGACTGTGTACAAATTCCTACCAGGAATACGAAATTACATGGGCATACACGAACCAGATAGTGACCACGTTATAGCATTTGAAGATTTCGTGCAATACTTGCTGGACGTCGACCTTAGAAAGATCGATGTACACTTTCAGCCCATAGAGCGCCTCTGTCAACCTTGTAGTTTTCCCTACGACTACGTGGTTAAGGCGGAAACAGCAAGAGCGGACTCATGGTTTGTGCTGGAACGCGTCAATGGTACTATGCAAACGTTTTGGAAACACACAGCGACTGGGAGCGGCGTGAACACCATGGCGAAACGGGGCGCCGACCCTTGGTCTATGGAAAAGCAAGTCATGGTAGCTTTTTTCCGAAAAATTCCCGAGCAGAATATAAAGCTGTTGATGAAAATCTACAACAAAGATTTCGAAAGGTTCGGATATACGTTCAACGTGGATAATATGATGGCAGGAGGGGCGATATCTTAACACCTAAGACTCGTTCATACCGAAGTTCTTCAAGTTTTCATCGCTGATTTGCACAATTAGCACCATTTCGCAACTAGAATAATTGTTCTAGCGTTTGATTAGCATTGCTGGCGAGTTATAGAGAATGTAGCAAACGTCTACAGCTAGGTAGACGTTGGCAATGCCTAATTACCCAAATGTAAAACACTCCTTGGGGAAAGTTACAAGAGAAAATGGTACTTGAATAGTCGACATACGCTTGCAATATATTTACGATTCATAATGAGTCGATATCTAGAAATTTGAATGCATTTGTTTGTATGCGTGTTCGTCCCGCCAAAACTCATAATCTGCTGAGGGAACATCTCCAAATTAGGCTCAATTTTCCTACATTTATAGACTGATGCTATAACAGATGTCAGTCTGTTTTTGCTTGCCTTAAGTTAGAGCGAAGGATGAGGAAATGAGAGGATATGATGTGAAGACACAAATTTCTACTATCCTAGTTCAACAACTTCAGTACGACGTTTTTATCTTTTTAGTTACTAAGTACTATCGCATGCTTTTCTGACAATGAATGAGAATATGAAAATACAATGGAAATAATTTTCAAACGCTAGGCTCAGTAGGAAGTTACATCAGTAGTATATTTATTCTTCAGCGCCGAATTTAGGAGCTGAAATATTTTCTGGCGAGGACCCAAAAAACATAAAATTTTACCTTTTTATAGTACTAATTACCATAATATTTTCCAGTAGTTCAAGCACAGTAAAAAAGTTTTGAACAGCACAAACAAACAGTACTGAACTTTTACGAATTCAGAAAAAAAATGTTGCTATTATCTGTAAAACCTAGCGGACTTAGAGCCAAGACTAGCGGTGGACTATGATGAGATAGTTGAGTTTTGGCAATCGTTATGATGAATCTGCGCAGTGAATTGCAGTAAAAAAAATAAATTCCATATAGCTATGGTATAACTGCTTCGACTTTTTGCTTTGAAAATATACAACCACGCATATACAGTATTACCATATATTATATTATCTATATCAGGGATTCTGAGAATGCGTGATTCCCCTGTAGACATTTCAAATGGCAATTACAGGAAGATAATCTTCATAGAAGTACATATAAATAGTATTTTGTTAGCCACAGTGTTTTAAATATTACTATATATACGAATATCCATTCATTCGTAACCTCCTATCTCTAAAGTACTAGCATTAAAAGTGTAGCCGAAAGCGGCGAAGTCTGACGCGTACAACGCCATCAAAATACGAATAGTCGCGCGGGGAACGCGACGAAAAAGTCGCAAGATAACTTTAGCCTCTTCGGCATGTCTTAGTCGCGCCGCTTCATCCGTTTGCGCGGCGGACTTTCGCGTTGGTTCTGAGTAACTCGGAAAGTCGCCCTCTAGCGCCGGAACGTGGCGAGTAAAATCGCTGAGTGTAACGTTCATTTTATCGGTGACGAACCAGGAATCCTCGGGCGAAGTTTCCGACTTGAGTATATATTGGTAAGGGAAATCGCACGTACCACAGAGCTGATCTACTGTTTTGAAATGAACATCTAGGTTTTCAAGCCCTACATCCGCCACGTACTGTACCAAGTCCTCGAAAGCAATTACGTGATTCCCATCTGGCGGATGTGAACCTATATACTTTGCGAGGTCAGGCATGCTCTCCAGCATCTTATTGCCGTTGTTTTCTACGAATGATCTGGAACATCAGGGAATGTGTCATACAATGAACGATATAACCCTGCTTGGATATACTGTCTCGATTGGGAATTTGAATCATTTAGACCTGTATAACGGTCAAAGAAGAAACTTACTTGTCGAATTTATTATTCCAAGCGGAAACGAGTCGCGCGAATGGGTGGCGTACGGTAATTACCCGTATCGACGTTCCACCCCGCATCAGTTTATGCTTAGTCGCATCGGAAAGCTCCAATGCGGAGTTCCAATTCGTCATTCTATCGCCCGATTCCCACGTAACATTCGGAAACTTCAATTGGTGAACTAGTCGATGCCTTACGAAAATATTACAGGAAGATAAGGAATTAGATATTTTTGAGGTTATATCACCCAGTGTATCCATGCTCAGCCAACTACAACTACACCGATGTTCAAATCAAACTTTGCTATCGTGTACAGTCTATGGAGGACCACCGCGACCTTTCCACCTTCATTTACAAATACAACATGCTAAAAAAGACAGCGGGGTTGTCGGACCACGTACAACACGAAACATGAGACAGACAACCGTTTAGCTTATGTACATGGAAAATACGTCAGCAGACACCCATGCAAACGCGTATAATACGAAAGCAATCACGAGTATATTTTATATCGTCACAATATTGCGAATTTTCATCAGAGCCACCACGATAACATGCAACACATACCAAGAACTGCTACCGGCTTTTTGTACAGCACAAACTAGAAAATGTTTTTCTGGTACAGCCAATATCTGCATTGTGTCTAACCAATGATATCCCTTCCTTTTGCCACAAAACTATGTTTAATACATTGGAAAAAACAGAGAATTACGAGTAGTTAGCCAAAGATATTTATCAGGTGAGTTCTAACTACAGCATTTTATTAGTATGAAGTAATAGCTAGCTATAATCATATGTAATACTTTACCTAATAATGACTACTAAACTAATATAACACTCCATGGCTTTAGGAAATATTTCTATTACTGTATATTGAAATTGCTACATACATATTCACTAGGAGATATACCAGGATAGAGTGTTACTTTCTTATACCGCGAATTCGGATATAACGCGCTGGGTCAATCAGGCTATTATTGGAAAATTAATTTCAGTAAAACGAATTGATGGAATAGACTTTTAGAACTAGAAAGTAATCCAAAATATATTACTATTACCAGTATTAACATTATTTGTTCAAACGTTGCGATGATGCGATGATGCGATGACGGTACCTTATTCCTACAAGGACCTCGGATTAATTTCGAAATTATTTTTAGCTGGGCTTTATGCTATCATTAACTCTTCCTAGTTTACTCTGACCATACACAATATAGAAGTATAATAAACTAACATTAGTATGCGAGTAATTAGCTTTAAAAATAATGAAGTAGTAAAATTAAGTAGTAGTATTAAATTAAATAACAACAATCTGCTGTCTACATTCCTATCATCCTTAAGAAAAAAGAATATATTGATATGAAATATACGAAGAAAAAACATTACCTCAACCTACCTATCATCTAGTAAATTAACTGATTACGATTTGACTGATAAGCGTCTCAATTCTGACCTCAAACTGAAAACTTATGCAGTAACTTGAATACTAAATAAAAAAAAATTAATTGTACCTTTCTTAAAGTGCGTCTTCTTTTCGCGAAAGTTTTTTCCACCTTTTTATTCAGTTCGTTTTTCTTCTGCAGATCTGGCTTGTATATGGTGACAGTATTTTTAGATTTCAGGGCTGTAAACCAATTAGATTGAAATCAGACACATCGCCACGGTACGAATAATAATGATCTAGATATTCCGGTCACTATATCTAGGGAGGGCTCGATCATAATACTGTACGGAAAGGATAGCAACAAACCTTCTACTGGATCATTCTGTTGTTCTTCAATGTTGATATCTGTACTGGACGTTGTTGTTTGATTATAGTAATCATCACCGTAGTAATAACTGTCAGTAGCAGTCGTGTATTCTGCTTCTGTAAAGGTGTGAGCAATTTGCCATTGTTCTTCCAAAACTGCAGAAGGTAAAGCCAATTCGGCTTTAGTGGTATGTGTGATTGGTGTAACATAGGTAGTTTCTGTCCTGTTCACTCCAAGTTTTATGTGACTGATGGATGTGTCGTCTATATTGAAGTATAAACACCATTACAGCACAAACAACATAGCAATAACAATTCATTTTTCATCCATGAATTGCACTAACTGTATTCAGGGCTAGATTTACATAAATGCGAAAACAAAAGATGTCCTATAGTGGTGGGTGGTTGTGAAGGAGTCCCATCAAACTTCAGGGCCCCAAAAATGTTGGTCCGCCACTATATACGACCATAAGTAATAGCATGGATACTCTGTAAGGATTAGATGAAGATGACTGACGTAAGATTCACCAGTAACAACATTACGAACAACATCCTTTCCACTTCACTTTATTATTCCTTGCAATAATCTGGATAGACTTATAAATCAAATTAAAGGTACACACTTTTAGGCAGCTCACGTGCAGACAATTCTTCTTGCAGCCTCCCTTTCTTCTTTAAAATGTCCATCAGTTGTTCCCTGAATAAGCCTGTTTTTTCATTTCGTCTCCCTTGAAAATAGTTAACACTGTGAGATGGCTTTCATCCCTGTGGTATACTTAAATACAGCTATGTACAGTCCCAAACGCAGGAAGTAAACACTGATTACCTCACAGGCCACTGATTATGTCAAGCCAATATTTAAGTCAGGTTTGGTGTAATTAGAAAAAAATGGGAGAGATAATTAGAAATCTTAGCTCAGTGTGTTTCCTTCCTAAACGGTGATTGCAATATTCAGACACGAGTTTCTGTATAACAGCGCATATAGCAATTATACTCGGTCATCCTGATTAGAACGCCCAAAGTTTGCTATTATATACACAGAATGCGAAGTACTGGAAAATGTATAATTTACCTTTGCAGTCTAAACTCTACACCAAGGAGGTCCATCTTTAACCAGCATCAGGGGCCGAATAAAATGAAATTTATACAAAATTAAAGTCAATTTTGGGATATTTGATCATATGCAAAGCACACTTGAGTAACTTTTAAATACATTTCAAGCCACCTGAATACCTAAAGCCAAAACGCATAATTGAATTTCCGAACAAAAATAAGTAAGTGGGGACTGTACAACTCCCTTCCTCTACGGGTTGCTTAAGCGTAACGATGGCAACTAGAAATAAGTTGTAATTTTGAAAATGTAGACAAGTCTGAGTCTATTTAAATAAATACTCACCACCATAAAGCGTTCTTTCATTACCGTGCGACTCGAAAGTTGCTATGCTGTTGTTTTCGTTCAGATCTTGTACAGGCGCGCGTATGATGTATGCGGAAAATATCAACAATACGGCAGCGCAGAATAAAACAAGTGGAGGAACGCCCAGGAATCTGGGGCCTTTGGACCTGAAATTGAAAAAGTAAATTAAAACTTTGCTTGCGCCTCAATATGGTAACAAGTAAAAGTGTTAGTAAAAATCTTTATGATTTACAAAGTTACAATATTTACGACCTTGATCTCAAATCCCGTAATTTTATACTCAATAACTTTCTGTACTTTTTCAACTTGTAGGATTTATGGATAATTTCGAATCTAAATATTTAATATATACTGTATACACACGGATGTATTAATTTTCAGCAATCCCTTTCTGTTTCAAGGAAAGAGCTCCTAAAATCTAATGGAATTACCTATCTACCTTTATTCATCTTACATATATTACATTTTATAACACATTTGATCAACTATACACTTTACACATACAGTATACACGCAGTTAGGTGTATTATGCCACGTTTCCAAATACTCGCCTCGAACAACGGACTTTTATCATTATCGATGGTTCATTGTATACGTTTGTAAGATACATACATCATTATTTGCCAATAGGTTTTCCGCACACACATATATCCTTCCAAACAATTTCCCTTAAGAACCATACTACACATAAACAATGCTAATACTAACTATGCAAATTACTAATTTCAGAAATTAGGACGTTATTATAAAACCATCCTTCAATAGCAAACGTTGAACAGAAAAAAAACACCAGGATAACTTTACTATTCCACTAATTTACATAATCTTCGGCAAGATTGAATAAACATGCAAACAACGATTTACTAGCATATCACTTACTTACATTTTGCCGATTCCGGTTCTCCCATTGATCTTTTCAATAGCTACTGCAATTAGACAAACACTTTTCAAAATTCTCACTCGGAGAAATTTGAACATAATATAGCCCGAAGCGATTAGATAAACAAACTGCACGCTGTGAATAGCAGGTTCCAACAATTAATTCACCAAGCAATGTGTATAGAATACTGTAGAGGACATTTTTACTTTTTGGGAACACTGTCACGACTTTTGGTAACTTAGTCGGCACAGGGCTCATTGATACCTCGGATAAAGAGTTTTTCAGTATTGTATTCGGGAAAAAAACACGACCTACAATGAGCAAAATAGATCAGTGGACAGCATACAAAGTATGCAAAATAGACACTGTGAAAGATAGCGCTATTACAGTTGAAGTATACATTATTTCTAAGTTTCACCTCCTCTACTACCTACATTGGGAACTTCAATATTTATCAGGAAGACTCGTCTCGGCATCCAATGGACTCTACTTGACTCTAACCAGCTTTGATCTAGAGTTGCGACCGGACTATTCAAACTATTCAAAATAGTACTTATTTGATTCTTAAACTTATAATGAAACCATACCTATATTGCGTGTACACTGTACAAGTTATATATTGTACACAGTATAACATGCTTCCAAAGGTACCGTAAACTGATTTATGTATAATATTAATAACAATATTTATTTGCTACCAAATTTTGCAACCTTTTTCAGCATTAGTTGGTTTCTCGATTCCATTCTAGCAAATAAGACTGACTGTTACAGCAACCTAATCCTAGTGTAAGTATTACTGATCTAAGCTTCTCTGCGCATTAGAGATTATCCTTAGCGATATACTGATAGCCGTCTAAACCAATGTTTCTTTTTTTCTACGGGCTACTCCACAGCAGTGTTCTTTTCTACTGCCCACCAGGAGCTTTATATCGAAAAATTAGTTTAGATAACAATATCTTGAAGCGGCGGACGACAGAGATGCATAAAAACATTAGTAGTTTCGTGGTTTTATCAAGAAACCGAAATCCACCAGAAAGATATCTATAATTCACAGCAATAAACAACTTTTATGTAGATTAGGTTAGTACCTTATCACATGTTAAAAATGTAAGGCAATCTGAACAATCTAACAAGTTTAAGTAAAATGGGAAAGTTATAGTGGAGAAGATACCGTTATGGAAAACAGATAGACATAAATGACAAATTGAATAGAATGACCATTGAAAGAATCACATAGAAAAATCATTTAAAAAAGGAGATTCCCGAGTTAGTTTAACTGAGTCAAAGTTATTAGGGAGTGGAGTGCAAAGTTTATAATATTCTGCTCGACGCTTACACAAGGACGAAACTTTTATTATCGAAGGTAATTAGGTTGATTGAGTTGTCTATTGCGCCCTTGTTATTGTCGGTTGTTCTTCAGGTATAATTTAAACACAGAGGGATCAATTAAGTGCCCATAGTGACGCATTGCATGAGGTATACATTATCGACGTACTTAGTAGTTAGGGTACTTCAGGAAGGGAAGCAATGTCATAATTGCAATGGCCAAAAGAAAATTCAACGTAGAAATTGCTGCAGAATACGTTTCATGGAGATTAGAAAGGCGAATTGGGAATAAATACGCGAAGTTTCGCAGCGCAGTTGTCATTCATCTTATTTGTCGACTCGGTGAAACTTCAGCAAGTTAAGTTGCACGAAGATTATCAGGACAATGCAGGACCACGCTATTTCTTGGTAAGGTTTCACGTTAAGTTTTTGCAACAGTCTAGCTTTAATTTAAGTGCATGGAATTGAAAAGTCTGGCTAAACTGCTACGTGGTTCAGCATTTATAGCATTCCTTCTCCTATTTCTATTAGGTATTCAACTAGGAATCAACACAGTGCGACGAATTCACGTGCTAATTTCAAGTACAACCGACACGCGGCTATCCTCAGCAGCGTAAGTTCAAAATGGAGGCGAAGATCACGCGATAGTCTATGGAGCATGCTCACATTTTTTTTCATCGGATGTGTATTCGTTTACAAGTTCGCTTCCGTACCAAGGGAGGTCGAAAGACGAGGGATTTTGTTTAAACGCTCCCTGGACAACTTCACTGACTCCGTAGTGAAGGTCAACAGTGAGTATCAATCCAAAAGCCTAGAAGGACTAGATTTATTTGTTCAGAAACTGCCTAGTTGATGAAGAAAGTTTACATCGAAAGTCTCCCCAGCCCAAGTGTATTAGTTTTATTATTATCACTTATCAAAACTTGCTTTTATTAGAAGTACTACTGAAAGTAATATTTAGTTTACTGTCACAATTCCAGCTATTAAAGAGCACAAATCATGGGTGGAACTCTGGAGTCCTTCACCTCTGGAGAAAGTATTGCTGAGATCTCCAGTACGCCAGCGTTTCAGTGAGAGACTTACAAGAATAGAGAAAGTATATGGAATGGCATCAACGTGTCTAAAAGTAATGTATCTGAAGTGAAGTCGTATTTAACAATATTTTATTTCAACTAGATATGCCGACCTCACAAAAATGAACTACAGTGGCCTGAAGATTTGCAAATCATTGCAGCACCTTTGCACAAACTTGCGGTGTGTTATGTACAGAAAGCTGGGAGCACAAGCTGGTATGTTTATTCTTACGGCTTAACAGAATTGTTGGAGTCGAGTAACAAGTAAAATCGACTAAGTCGAGTCTGTTGATAGCTGTGACTCGAGTCAAGTCGACTAAAAATCGAAAAGACTTTCAATTAACACGACTAGGTATTTAGAAGGAAACTTGGTCAACTAAAAATTGGTGCTCCACACTTCTGGCAATAGCACCACGGCTAAACCAAAAGTATTACAGTACTGAGCCTAAATGGATTCTGATGATACTTCTTACTATATTATCAAATCTCATGTATATAGGCATAAACTAGTACACAAGCTGCGACACACCAGCGATGGAACAAAATGGATGAATTTTGGCCATATGGAAAACAGAGAATACACCAGGAACATATCAACCGAGGTTAAACTTCAAATGTTGAAAAATTCCGATGCTACCCGAGTGCTGTGTGCGCGACACCCTTTCGCCAGGATTATTTCCGGATGGAACAACAAGTTTCATAGGTAAACAACCCTTTTCTTATAGCGAAATAAAAGAAAACAATTTGAGCTGCACTGAATAAATGCAGTGACTCTCATGAACGAAAGTATGGTAGAAATATGATAGAATCCATGTCCAAATGCCTGTATACAGAATTAAATTATGTGGCCAATTGGTATAGCTTGTCCTAGTCTTAAGTCTTAATACGTTATCATCAACGTTAGAACAAATAGACACAAGCCCTTCGTAGGAAAATAAGTCACAAAATTAGGAATAGAAATAGGGAACGTGAGAGATTTTCGAGAAAAGTGCGACTTAGTTGAAGATGGAAATAATTTTGTTAAAAAATTGATTTAGCCTTTTTCAACTATCAAATACATTACCGTATTCATACTATTGCTTTCAGAAATTTCATAGCGCGAGCTGGGAACGTGATGCTACGAACTATGCCTCACATTATCGAGTATTTCGGACGGACAGTGCCTACTGACCCCGATCACATCATTTCGTTTAATGATTTCGTTCAGTATATAGCAGACAAAGGATTGTCACAAGTCGATGTACATTTTCGTTCGATCAACCAAATGTGTCAGCCTTGTAAATTTCCTTACAATATCGTGGTCAAGGCTGAAACTGCACCAGAAGATCTGTGGTTAGTAGCCTATTATAGAGTTTGTCCAAAACTAATTTTAAATTAGAATTGTGCTTCAATTAATGTAGAAGTTTTCACGGTAACACCTATTATATTATGATTCTAAGTAGTTTATATATAGATCTATACATTATACTCGATTTTTTCGTAACAAAGAAAAAAACGGGTCCTTTCTCAGTGGAATTGTTTTTCATATACAACAAGTCCTCATATGTCTTGAAGTGAAACAAAAGCAATTAATATTATTCTAATAGTATTAGTTTTTTATTCATATCTTTTTCTCGATATTTGTTACACGAAAAGACCTTATGTGAGAACCTGCCATATTTTCTATGTCCGTTTAATCATATACTTGTACTTTGATTCATCAGGTGGGTTCTGAGTAGGTTTAACGGTTCAATGGAGAGTTTCCCCGTTCACGCTATACCCGAATACGTCCCTGGAAACGGAGTAACAACGACAACCTATGTCATCCCACCCAGCAGCGAGATATCCAGGACCCACACCCATATGATCGATCCCCGATTCATAGTGGACACCATAAAACAACAATTCTTAAAAGTTCCCAGAGAGACGACGGAGAAGTTGATGGAACTTTACAAATCTGATTTTGAGTTCTTCGGATATACTTTTGATCTCGACACTTTAACTGCCGGAGGTTTTTATTAGACAAGGCCTAAGAAATTTGAAAGAAAATTTCTGTCATGTTTTGTTCGTGAGAAATCGGAAGAATTCGTATCGATTGACGTATCTCTGGAATAGTGAGGTGGAGACCCCCTATAGACTTACGATATATGACTGTATGATCTTCGTTTAAAATGGGAGGGTGATGACAAGAGGTTACCCTAGTATCACTACACTATCTACTATTACACTTCTACTACTAAATAAATGAAGGGCACAACTGCACTGTTGTCTCTGATACCACAATAAAGACTTGATATGGAATGTCCTACATGCCAGAAATCCTGCAACTCCGTTTGTATTATACCAGTATTTCCAAACATTTTGTTAGCCTGATATCTCTCGATGACAAGTCGAAAATGTCACCCAGTAACCCCTTCTTAAATCCTCTGCAGTGGTATTCGAAGTCAAGGGGAAGGCAAATTCTTAACAAAACAATTGTGACTTTGTTCCTGTTTATACAGTGATTCAAAATTTTTCCCATGGACCATTCCCAGCGTTACTAGAATTTTAGCACCTCAGGTTGGGAAATAATGCACTATCTTATCCATAGACCGATATTATCTAGTATATCTTTAACAGAACTACTACAGGATTTCTTTTACTGGAAACGCGTTCCAATTATTATTTGTGGTATTGTCTGGCTATACAGTAATACAAGAAATTATTAGTATGCAACTGTCTGGATGTTTTTATTACTTGATTGCAGAACTATATATGCTTGTATACTTCATATATTATCTAGATTCTAGTACATCACCATGAGTTGAGTCGACACGAAATTCGTTCGATTTATCAGGATTACAAATATTATTCATAGATTTTCCTTAATTGGTTCGTAGTGGAGGGATGGGGGTCATAGGGGACCTGAAGATGAAGGCTACTTATTCCTATATGGTATGTTGTCATTGTGAAGAAAAATTATTTACCAATGTTTATTGATAAACCATATCTATTTTACATTGGTTTCAAGTAGAACCCGATGTACTCGACCGTTAATAGTTAATAACTTTTTATTGACTTTGATCAGATATAAAACTCAGGAGAGACAGATATAGTTCAGTAGTTTGAATTGGAGCGTAACAAATTGAAACGTGCTAGGCAAGGTATACTACAAGCAGTGGGGGTTTAGTGGTCTAGACTAGCTCATAGGGTTATGTTTCAATACTTCCATTTCACACTACTGAACCGTATCGGCTCTCTCGAGTTTACCTTAGCAATAGACAGAATACACAGACATTAGCGCCAAATCACCTTGATTGGGAGCTTATCTAAACGTGCTACTCCTGTTTAAAACAGCTTAGAGCCATGGCATCCCTGAAAAGACTAAGAATAGACTCAGAAACCGTAACAGGTCAGGTAGATACCTTGCAAGCGGTCGATGTTCTTTCGTCTCTCAATAAGTTTCGACTAGAAGAGTTCATTTGCGATTTTGCGATTCATGTTGGCAAAAGTACATTCCCTGTTCACCGTGCTGTACTTGCAGCAGGCTCTGATTATTTCAAAGCAATGTTTTCTTATGATATGAAGGAAAACCAACAAGGATTCGTCGAAATGAAAGACTTGGAGTCGGAAGCAATCAAGCAATGTATTGAATTTATGTATACTGGTAAGGCTTCGATCAACAATGACAATATTCAATGCGTGCTACAGGCTGCCTACATTATGCTGTTAGACAATCTAGTGAAGTCCTGCTACCAGCAGTTAACCGATAGTTTAAATGTGCAAAACTGTTTTTTTACAAAAGAAATTGCCCGGGTATTTTCAAACGTTGAGCTAGACCGTGCAGCAAGTAAATTCGTGCTCGATAATTTCAAAGACATCATATCGGGTGACGGATTCCAAAATTTAGAGAAAGAGCAGGTTTTTGGCTACGTTTCGTCCTACGACAAAGAGCACGAGGTAACGTGGAAAGCAATTATGTCGTGGATTGAGTATGACATCGGAACCAGAAAAAAGGACTTGTATGATTTGATGATGTATGCAAACGTATGTAAATTTCCCCCCGAGTATCTACTGGAAACGGTCTGGAAAAATCCGATAGTGAAAGAAAATTCAAAAATTAACGATTGGATAGTGGCTTGCATCTTTTCGCGCGTGGATGATCTGCAGTCAAGCATTGAGTTCGAAAATTGTTTCTTGCTCAAAAAGTTGAGCAAGATCTATTACCATGACAACAGCAAAACAGTGGAGGAAATGGTGGATTCTTTCATCACGTGGTATTTGGAAAAAATCATCGATATGGAAGAATTTTTGGAACTGGAAGCAGCAGACGTACAAATGTATTTAGAATTTGCAGACACTGCATCCGAAATCAAGAAATGGGAGGGTGCATTAAAGTGGGTGAAGCACGATATAAATAAACGCAGAATGTCATTTCCCAAGTTGTTCACATCTATCGACCTTGACGAAATGAAGGTTGATTTTATTGAAAAAGTTGTTCGAGCTGAAAGATTGGTCAAAGAAAGTGACGAATGCAAGGAAATTGTTATGAACGCCTTCAGTAAAAAACTGAGGAACCTAGACCCAACACGATACGTTTTAGCTCTGTGCAAAGCCCCTAAAAAGGTGATGGGACTCGAAACAGTTAACAACACATGGACGACGATTATAGAGACACCACAAATATCAGATGGCACAAAATGTTCTCAACTTGTCAGCGTACATAACGAGCTCTACATGCTCGTAGATGAATCATTGTACCAAATGAAGAAAAAGATTTGGATTAAGAGGGATGAGATGATAGAAAAGCCGGAGGAGACAGCTCAGGTTGTGGCATTCCAAAATAACATTTACGTCGTAGAGCACAACAAGCTTTCTAAATATGATCTGAAGGAAAGTATGTGGAATAGTGATATGCTATCTTGTGGCATAAGATGGCTTGATACAGCTACGGCCACAGCTGATCACATTTATGCTTTCGGTCGTAATGAGGCAGAACGTTATACACCAGAAATGAAAAGATTCCATCCTAGTCAAAATATTTGGGAGAACATTGCAACAGCAAGGACATCCGGCATGAGGGTAACAATAAAATATACTCATGCAGCCGCAGTACTTGACGGGGTGGTGTATGCTTTGGGGGGAAATAATAACTACCATGGGAAGAGTAGTGAAGTGTGGAGATATGAACAGTCCAGCAATACTTGGAGTCAAATTAACAACATGTGTCACGCGAGATCAAACTTTTGTGCTTTCAGTACTGGAGGGAGATTATATGCGTTCGGTGGTGATGACCAATCGTCTCCTGGTACTATCGAAGTTTACGATAAACAAACAAACCAATGGCGACTACTACAAGGTAGATTATCATACCCGATATCTGCATGTGACTTTATCAAGTATCTTTGACTGTTACTGTTTTACTGTCACACACAATCGTTTTGTACATATTTGTTTCGAAAGCTATGAACATTTCAATCATGATAATTTTAACTTACAAAAATAAATGAACGAGAGCTGTTTATATTACATGGTATCTTCAGTATACCGTAGGCCAGTAACTTTATGTTACAGTGGAAGCATGAAAGGTGTAGTTGTAATATTCATGTTATTTAATTTTCAGTTTTCAGCATCAGTTTTAGATTCAAATTTGAACTGCCGCTAGGTGGCTTCGACGAGTACAGCTAGGCCGTCTGCCGCTTGGATCAAATGTAATATCGCTATTCTAATGAATAACTGTTTTGTATTTCAAACTACTAAGCTGATAGAAATTCATTGATTATTAAATAATCAGTAAATATTTATCAACTATAGAATTGCTGCATGGACAAGGTTTTCAGATTGGCGTATGGGCTGGTTAAAGCCAGCATATTCATTTGGTCTAGTGATAATTAAGGCTATCTACAGCTCAAATATTATTGAGATTTCTTGGGCATTCTTTCGCGATTTTTATTCTTATTTGGCAATTCTGATGCAGAATACTAGAGTTAGCCTTCTAGGGACAATGTAGACAAGGAGACAAAATTTGTATACTGGACGCAAAATATATTCACGAAAACGCCTCTCTTCGTAAATCGTTCAAACTGACAATTGATATTTCCGCATTGCTCCATACTAATCATTAAAACAAATATCGGGAAGCTGAATAAATATTTTGTCACGGTCTGCAAAAGAAGTCAAGGAAGCGACTGAGCGTGAGGCACGTCTTTACACAAAGCAGGAAAAGACAGTATGACGTTAAACCGGACGTAATGGGAAAATGCATTCTATACGCAGATGCATTAAACCGATGAACGCCCATTTACCAACAGTACTAGTCAGTAGCTCAGAAGGTTTTCTACTGAAACGCGTTCAGGGTAGCACATAGCGTTATTTACCCTAGGTAGTTTTGTACTGTATTGCAACTACTTCACGAGCATGTGTGTTTACATACTAAACGGATTGATATTTTACATTAGTAGGGACGGGTAGACTGTGTAAACTGTACATGTAAAGTGCATTTCAGGCTAGTACATTAAGTAACGTAGTCGTTCAGGGCAGTTATCAGTATATAATGCAGAACAGAAAAAGCATTTAGATTAAGGCAGGCCTATAGAATGTAGCAAACGCGTACATTCACAGCTACATGCAAGAAGATACCAATAGCCTCTGACTTTAGATACAATCGCAGTCAATAGCCCTGCATTGATTACTTTGGACATATTCAGCTGATTTATCTCAAGTCTGACATAAGTAACAGTAGTAACATAAGTAACTCAATTCGGCAAAATGATTTACTTGAGACTTGGTAAAAATAACTACTCGAACTCAACACTGGAAGACTTTGCTACTGCCGAAACGAACTAGGTGTGTAATTTCTATGCTACCAATTACGAGCCTATAGCAGCTCAGTAGTAAAGTGTCGGGATTCGATAAAAAAAGTTGGCATCTCGACTCCATTCAATTTTTGGCTCGAGTGTATCAAATCTGATACGTCGATTTGAAACCCCAAATAGCTCAGATATGACTTGGCTCAAGTCTTCCAGCAAAATCAGTCATAAATAATTCGAATTACCTTGTGGACTCCTATAAAGTTAATAGCATTCTTTACCTACTTATCTGTTCTCCTGATTATTGACAAGACTTAAATCTACTCGATGCGCAATCGACAAATTCTTTAACTGACTAGAACCTGCAGCAGAGCACAATACTCAATTTCAATGATGAGAATGCAACGCTACCAATACAGTAGGGGTTATAATAGACCACTGGAAATAAGAAATAGAATTGCAAAGATGATAAGGCTAAAATTCTGAATAATTGTAAGAGCAATTGTAGTTACATCTTAATTAAGCGTCCTAGCAAGACTGGCAAATCTCGTACGTCTAAGTACGAAAATAATTGCCAAATACCGTAAAAACGCATAGCGGGCCCCACGATTGGAATAGTAATTTTCGAATGTATTTCAGCTACAACACACAAAATGTATTAAATTGTATGGACGATTTATTTCTTGCCCACTGACCTAAAACCGCCTTGATCACAGCTTAGATATACGGCTATATGGCGCTGTTCAATGACAATGTCTGTATAGACTTTCGTTTTGTAGCCATTTAAACAAATATTCCAAGGTAATAAAGTTTACGTTTCCATTACCTAACAAAGAACGAACGATTTACGATCAATTTCAAACCAGGTTTTCGATGGGATCACACTAGAATATCAGTGAAAGTTCTACAGGAATTATTGCTAAAACCATAAGTAAAGTAGATAAAGAAAAGAATGAGGAAATGGACAGGGACAGAACTTCCTAACACAGAGGGGTATTGCATGAGACAGAATTGGTGACGTAAATAGAAAAGTTCGAGGAAATGGTTTTAAAGATAAGACAGTTGATCACCTTTTTGAATTCTTAGAAAAAGAGGAGGTCAGATGGAAAATTTATCTGGAGTTTTACAATTCCGAAATTTCTTGGGATTTTGTCCTACATATATCTTTTGTATAATGTCCATACATACTAGGGGATCTTTGATATCGGTATCAGTTAAAAGTCCCTCATGACACGATTTCGTAATATTGCTCAGATGTACGTTCGTATTTAACTATAACTCGTATTTCAACGGAAGCTACAGTATCAATCGACTCACGAACATTTGTGTTATTATGCTATTGCTTACGATTAGGAGGTATGGTAGTTGTCATGACGCTATTACTAAATAAGTGTTTCGAACAAATCTACCGTAAATACTTAAAGTATAGGTCAATCATGAGTATACAACTAGGTCAAATGTGAGACAAAAATCAATATTTTGACTTCTTGAAATATCTGACTAGACTTTATGTAGAGTTGGTAAGTGGAGTTGGGATGTTAGGGTATAAATTTGACTAGTACTGAAGTATCTACGCCGGTATTAACACCACAAAATCTCCAATGGAATAGCCCTACAATCTCGATACACAGCACACAGCATGTATACACAGCAAGTATAAATCGCACAGAAAGTACAGCTGTAGAAAATGCAGATAGATTTATGATCAGTTAGTGAGCCAAAGCAAAGCCTGCAAACGCAGGGAAAACATACGGACAGGGGAAACCGTATTATCAATCAAACCGGGATTTAATCATGGTGCGTCTACAGGGAAATCAAACCTCTCTCAACTTGTTACGTTCTAATTAGTCTGAATTGTCAAATATGAATAATGCATCAGTACTACATCATAACTGCCGTCGTCCCCGTACCTCGTCCGTATTAACGATCAATTGTTTTATAACGAGAACTGCGTAGCGGTAATACATAAAACCTCGGTCGCTGCACATAATAGAACGGAAATATCGATGCTGAGCAACGAGTAATTAGACAGGTAGACAGATAGGAAAGTTTAGTCCCTGTACACTGAATATGTGGACATCTGTGGAAATATGAAAAATACCAATTTACCACATTTTTATGTAAGGAATTGGTAGATAAATATCATAGCGCTTCATCCCTAGAAATGATGCGCCACACACAAAGTGTGCCCTTGCGTACCGGCACTTCGATCAACGACAATTTCGATGACCCTGTTTAAAAAATGGATGCCTCGTTTCATACATGTATTCGCTTTTATCAGTTACTGCGATATTTTAGAACTTGTCAGAAATTCTAGCGCAATATTTCAAAATTGCCAAGTATTGCCAGTTCATTCAACCACCATTGCAACAAAAATACGTCAAATTGATAATAAAGGTCGTTTTTACACACGTTATATATTCAGGTGCCAGGATATTTCAGTAGTTGCCAAGAATTTTAAAGGAATGATGGATCAACTACAACCAGAGGGCAAAACGTTATTACTATTTTCCACTGTTGCATACACGATTCGTCCCGAATAAGCGATTTTATCAAAATTTAACGGATGTTGTAATTACCATCTACTCGATTATAATGTAATCTATGCAGTTATTCGTTTGTAAGGGCTGATCGAAGTTCATTTCCTCTGAGACATCTATATTTATTTAATTTTTATACAGCATCAATATTTCAATGCGTGGATGAAATATAATGACTGCAATGCAGCAGCCAGTATCGGTTTCTTTTGTTCGTGGGATTATGAAATGACACATTCAGTGGCAGTGCTAAGCGTAGGAGTGTCATCCGTTTTCTTTCTTAGCGTTCATTTTTGAAATCCTTATAAGTCTCTACGGTTAAGCGACGTTAGGAATGCAGAATAGAATACAATAGGATATTTATCGTACATGAATTCGTTTTTCAAAAAGTCATCTCGATTAAACGTTGATGGAAAAAACAAGGTAAAATAAACATACGTAGAGTGTACGACAATCATACAAATGGATAATTATAAACGATGCTGTATGAAAGCGCTCTGCTAGCGCGCCGTGTTTGTTATAGTTTGGTTTTGAGTTTAGTGGCGGTAAGATATGCTGCGTACAATTTTTGGAAAATTTGTCTCTTGATTGGTCCCTACAATGAGTGCTAAACGTCCACTCTGCATTCTTGAATGGCCTATGTCAAAATTTGATACGTTTAAAGTCGCACTTTCCGAGAACAAATCAACGACTTTAAGTGTGGTTTACTGTATGAATATCATAGATAAAATGATGAATGAATAGCATCGACTATGTTTCTGGCATGTGAGAAGTAAAATATTGCCAACTCTGAACTTAACGATCGAAACCTATATGTTCTATATTTAGGTGAATTTAGGTGAAATATGAGGTTATACTAGAGGTGCAACCGGTATGATTAATAGTTATGTCATAAGATCGTAATGGTATATAATATAGCTGACCCACAATTAAATACAATTGTCCACTTTCGACATAAGAACACGACTTCTTAACTAATGCTGCTGACGCTACGATAGGATTACATCAGAAATGCGTAGTGCTACGCGTAAGACTGCAATTCTGACCAAGCAGTCTATATTTATTTATTACTGTGTATATATAAGTGGAAGTGTTGAAATAAAGCATTAAAGAGCTGATTCGCGGATTCCTATATTACTCCGTATCACATAGGATTAGTTGAAGAGGACTCCAGGTAGATTATACAGGCAACAGCTAAAAAATTGGAAGTTGATGTGATTCATTTTGTATTTTCGCCATTTACCAACTCATCTATACGCACTGCTGTCTAAGCCAATATATTCAAAATCTTCCAACTTTCTTCTCCAGATTATTTCTGTAATTAATTCTACTATATTATCTTGTAATCGCGGCGGAAAGAAAACTGTGTTAATATGCAGGTAAGATGTTAACTAATATATACAACATTAAAAGAAAGAAATACCCTCTCCAACATAACTTTACTTCATTCTAGAGCCCTCGAAGATTTTATATTTGTTGAAATTAACGTTATTGTTGCTCATCCCGATTTGAAATGCTTCCTAATCTAGGTGCAAGCCTAGTCCCATTTAACCCACAACTGATTTTCAATATTTCATTGGTTATTCGCGTTATTCGAAAATACAAAAAATGAATAAAAAACATTGATCTCAAAGCTACGGTATTCATTTATTCACATTAAAACTGAATATACTGTTAAGAGTTGTATTTTTTTCAGGCAATTAAATGTGTGGTAGTGGGAGACGGTGCTGTCGGTAAGACATGTTTGCTGATCAGCTACACAACGAATGCATTTCCAGGAGAATATATCCCGACAGTATTCGATAACTATTCCGCTAATGTAATGGTGGACGGGCGACCAGTTAATCTCGGTCTCTGGGATACGGCAGGTCAAGAAGACTACGACAGGTCGGTAAACATCACACAAAAACGATTGTACTATCGCAATTTAGTGGTACAGTAAGGCATTTTTTAACTTGACAATTTGCGAGTTGATGACTAGGCTCCCCAAAGTATTATATTTTCTACCCATTCTCTCCACCCCACTTAAGGACAACTACTAATTTCTTCACGAGAAAAGTATGTCATTACCCCTACCCCTACAGCGTTTCTGGAAAACGAGGATGTCTACTAACCTAATAGATTGGTCATGGAAATCGTCATTTGACCATGGTCATAAAAGTAGACCTGACCAGATAATTCTTTTCATTTTCGGTATGGGTATCTAGATAATAAATGCGAAAGGTTGTTTGTTTCTTTTGGAACAACGTCGCCATATCTAATCGGATCTTTATCAAATTTGGCACGTTGAACCAGATGCATCTTTCAATTATGCATCCCATTACTTATGAACGTCTAGCACATTATATCTAATTGTACACAGCAGTGGTGCATAATCCATAACGCTCAGTAACTTACTTCATAAACTAAACAACAAAACTTTGCGCAGGTTTACCAACCATTACTCACGCGTAACCTATTACTTCCTGCCGCGCGCCTTGCGTCACTCGTCTGTTGCCAAATGTGGACGCTATATAACTGTCCGCGAATGTTTTTCTTAATCATTTCGTGACTAACATTAGAGCACTCCCCACTGTTTGTGGATTACCACATCTTTACTTCATTCACATCACTATATGAATTATACATAACCTATAACAGAATTGTTACCACATATATGATGGGCGTATAACAAGATACATATACAAAGTAATAGAGGTAAGTAATTCACAAACTTTCATTAAAGAGGTGACTTTCCATGAATGGGCTCCAGTGTTTATAATCCGGATATGGTGAACAATGTGCTCTAGAATTTAAAATTTGTTGTTACGCAAGGTTTTGGTTTAGGAGTAGTCTGATTTTTATCGTTACAAATGAGATAAAATTAATGATGAAATTTTGAATTTATATTTTGGTCGAGACCAAGGCCTTTCACACATCACAATGTATAGGCTACAGCCCACTCAGACAATATGCAAATCAGGTACCGGTGGATAGGGATAATATGTCTCAGCTTTCCTCAGTCTCTGCATTGCATAACTATACGTTGAATGTAAAATCAATTTAGACGATATCATTANCATAAGAGAAAGGTCTTTTTGGAAGGGGAAATGTACTGTACCTGGTTTGTACTTAGATATTCTGCTACAGAATCTAGACGGTGTAATAGACTCCACTATAGGATATCATATGGATATAAGATATGGTATGAAAGTCTGCATACTAACCTACTTAAGTACTAGCATCAAGCTATGTCATATCGTGAAGAAATAGCATTACACGTGTACTCCTATTCAACGATAATATCCCATCCCACGATAATAAAAGAACGCTGCCAATGTCCAATGTTGAAGCGATAAAAACGTTAGAGTAATATTTTTACTCAAGAGTGTGGTCAAAACTAATAAAACCCGCTGCCAAAGGAATGAAATAGAATATTGTTCAATATAGTCTTATCAGGGACCCTTCATCGTCTTGGAACGTCAGCTGTTAAGGTTGAGGTACTCAATTCAATATTTATAACTTTAATACAAGATAACAAAAATCTCATCCTAGTTTATTACATTTTTGGAATGTAACACTAGGTCTGCTACAAGGTTATAAATTTATCTGCTTCATTATTTTCAATTTCCAAGCAGGGGATTTGAGTCA
>QXVX01007927.1:0-10092 GCA_013436065.1 Halocynthia aurantium
TATTATTTATTAATACCATAGTCAGTTAAAAGAAAAAAGTTGATAATATTATGCCTCTTCATCAACTTTGGTAATGCATACCTGTTGACTTTTTGACCTCTCTTAATTTATTACTTGTGTTGACAGATAGCAACCTTACACGTCGACAAGCTTCCCGACATTGACAATGAAACTTTCAAGATCATAGAATCTATCGTGAGTAAAGGAAATGCGAAGAAATCTGCTTCAATAAATGACGATCATGTTGATGTTGTTGGTAAGAAATATAATATTTGCATTTAAGTAAATTGTAGTAAGTCTAGACTCGAGACTCTAGAGTCTAGAGTCACCAATATGACTTCAGACGGACTTTAGTCTGAGTTGATTCCATTCTTGAGGCGAGTCTTGAACTCACAACTCTGTAGAATAGAAGGTATTTAAAGAAATCCTAAACATTAATGCTATTGTTGAATGTGAGGGAATAATACAATTTTATTAAGTAAGTTATGAATGAAAGAAAATGAAAAATATAAAATTACTTATCATAAACAATGAAAAATAAAATGTTAGAAACACAATCAGGCAGAAATGCCAGTCGATATTTCAGAAATAACATTTGTACCACTTTTTTGCTTTTTTGCTTCACCAACATGGATCTGTGCTAGTATATTAATGTTTAATTTTTAATTTTCAAAGAGGTTGGTGCTCCAGAAAAGTCATCCATAGGATCCGGCCACAGCGATTCTTTTTCTAAGCCTACAACAACATATTCATCACCACCACCCTGTGAGGTAATCAAACCGAAACCACCGGATGTCGGTTCAATCCAAGAGCTAGTTCCATTCCAGGAGCCACCAGGTGTTATCGTAAAACAAATGCCAGGTTTGCAGCATCTAAATATAAAATGAACGTTTTTGAAAGTCTTGCTATAAAAGTTATAACAAGCTAATATATTGCCTGGAAACTCGTAGTTTATGTTTTTAAATATGACAAAAATCATGCTTCAATGTAAATACTGAAATTATCTCCCGAAGATGGCGTTGTGTCCTTAAGCAAGACGAATTATCACCTAGCTCACAGTCAACTTAGCTGTATAAATAAGGTACCGGCAACGCTAGAGAGATGATGGTGACCTCCAATTAGGGAATAGCAATCTGTGAATTATAAATTATCTTGGAGCACCTTAGGCGAGTGTGATTCGTAGCAGATTCAGATTTAAAGCACTCAAAATAAAACACTTAAAACTTAACTTATACTAAAACTTAAAAATACAACAATTTTGATTTAGGACAGTGTTTTGCAATTTCAATGCACAGAACAAATGTCACATTACCCTGTACTTGCTTTAACCACAAATATAACAGGGTGTACAGTATATAGCTCATTCTCAATTGTAAGGATATTGGCAATCGGAATAACAGCAGCATTCCTAGTTTTATCACTTTGAACACTAGGGCCACTGACTTTGTTTAGATACTGGATGTCTTATAGTTGGTGTTTTTGGAAAAGACGGTTCCTACTCTTCAACCAGACCAAGGAAAACTTCTGTAGAATCTGGCCACACAAAACCTATTCAACAATCTTCTAAGCAAAATATACTATCTTCTCCATCACCATCGCCGTATGAGAACTTACCTGCAGACCAACCGAAGTCAAAAGGTAATGTCTTATGCAACATACCTAAAAATAAAACAATTAATATTGACAAATAACACAATATAACACAGATTCTACTTCATCTGAACCAAGCACATCAGGAACAAAAGGGAGCAAGCCTTCAAAAGCAACATCCCGTCATTCTTCATGTGAGGAATCAAAACCTCTGTTTCCTGCCAAGAATGAGCCGAAAAATAATTCAAAATTCTCAGGTAAAATAATCACCTTCACATTTGTAATATGACCTCTACATTAACGCTGAATAACACAACCTTACCTTAGTAATAATTTTGTAATCCGATCCTATTCAATAGATCCTACTTCAACTGAACCAAGCACATCAGGAACAAAAGTAAGTGAGCCTTCAAAACCAACATTTCCTCATTCTTCTTTTGAGGAATCAAAACCGCTGTTTCCTGCCAAGAATGAGCCGAAAAATAATTCAAAATTCTCAGGTAAAATAATCACCTTCACATTTGTAATAGTATCATTATATTATTGCTAAGTTTTCTTATTTTCGTAATGAACTAGTGACTTTTTAACATATAGTTTCATCATATCCTGAAAATCCAGCCCCAACACTGCCAGTTTGTTAGAAATAGAAAATTTACACCACTTTCTTGTTTATTTAGAGTTTGAGAATGTGAGTTCTGATTCAACATGCTACAGTGAAGAATCTGAATATCGTGGCGCGCTACGGAAGGAGACATTTGATTACAGTAACAAAGTTCTTGAAGGTGATGAGTTAGAAGCAGTAGCAAACAAGATACTGCAATCTAGCGAAGAGATCCCACATGCGAAGTTTGGTGGAGTTCGACCAAGCAATGAAAATGTCAAGTTGTTTGCTGAATGTCTGTGCAGATGCAAGACCGTTGAGGTATCCTTGTCTAAATTAATTGCACAATTTTAGACCGATTTCTTGACCCGGTTTTCAGGAAATTTCCTGTTTAATATCGAAAGGTCGTGTTTTATTTATTACCATAGTTTGTTTCAAGAATTGGAGTTATTCGGTAATGCATACCTCTAGTTAATTTATTACTTGTATTGACAGATAGCAACCTTACACGTAGACAAGCCTCTCGACATTGACGATGAAACTTTCAAGATCATAAAATATATCGTGAGCAAAGGAAACGTGAAGAAATCTGCTTCAATAAATGACGATCATGTCGATGTTGTTGGTAACAAATATAATATACGGACTTTAGTCTTCTTGAGTCGAGTCTTGAACTCACAACTCTGTGTACATACAATAGGAGGTATTTAAAAATATCCCAAACATTAATGCTATTGTTGAATGTGAGGGAATAATACAATTTTATTGAGTAAGTTATGAGGTAATGATTGGGCAACGATTGCCAAATCAAAGTCGGAAAATATATATTTTTTTGAATTCTAATACATATACTGCAATTATAATTATTCTACTTATAAAGGAAATTTAAACTGACCCACAAATCTGGGTTTGCAAATCCTAAACATGTTGCTTCAGTTATATCCATCTACTGTATGTGTAATTTTATTTTTTTCAGTGCAAGAAATAACTCCTGGAGGTGGAACAATAAGGATCCGTCACTGTGTCATCACTTTTCCTTGTGAGGCTGTTAGTAAAAACACAACATTCATACTAAGGCATCTCGTTGATTCAAAAATAAAAGTAGTTTCAATTGGTTTTATTCGTATAACCCCAGTAATCACATGCACACCATCAATGACATTTAATGTCCCTATTGGTTTCTCCTTAACAACTTGGGTAGAACTCGCTCATGGAGAACATGATACTTGCAGTGTATTTGCAACTGTATTACCAAATGAAGGTAACCAGAAACCCATAATAGAGCGCATACATAAAAAGCCCATAGAGAACGACCACATACAGTTTTCTTCACTCAGATTTGATGTGGTATGTGGTGGTGTAGATGACAAAATTAAGGATAAAGATGCAGCTACTGTCACTTATTTTTTGTGTACTGATGACGAGGGTAATTTTGTTTCTGTTTGTTGCATGAACAATGATGAATTGATTGAAAAGCTTAAAAGTAGATGGATGAAGTCGGGGTATAAAATTTTATTTGCTGCAACAGACTCGAATAAGGTGATCTTCGATACAGAGTTATTGTTTCAATTAACTTGTGGTGATAAGCGAGGCGGCTTTAAATTTGACCCTGATAAGGCTAAATATGTAAGCATAAACAAACATTTCCTGGAAGAAAAAAGTGACACAGTGACGTTCAGACTTATTGTGCCACCTGAGCTGACGCTTCCTAGAATTGTCGAATTCAGTTACAAAGTAGGCGCCAAAGATCATCCAAAGTTGATTAAACTTCCTGTGACCATTGAAAAAGGTAAATTATGCTCCAGTTAATATGTTCCAAGACCCATCACAGATACTGAGAATCGTGAATAGTAGCGAAACCCCTATATAACGTGAATTTAACATGTACAGTACGTGCATATGGTAAAGTTCGAAATATTTATTTATTAAAGAATATCTTCACCTATTGTGGGTACTAATAAGCTTAATAAGTACTAACAAGATGCTTTGTTCTTACTACGATTATCCATGATGATCATGATACTGTACAATGTACGATATGTGCAATCGCCCTTCAACGTAAAATCTTTAATGTACCCACATTCCTATTTTGTCCGCTAAAGGGCGATTAAAGATGGATGTGGACCATTTGCCAAATTTACTAAACAACCCGGTGCAAATAAAAAGGATTAATTTTTGTTAGAGGTCACCTGGTCAGGTCTTATATGAAATATATTAATGAGACATTTACCAGATTCTTATTTTCGCTTGGGGCGGTGAGCTTGGATCTTTCTCACTTTTCTTTATGGTTACTAGAGCTTCTAATTTTCATCCTGAAATCACGTTTTCGTATACTGAGAGGGATGGACTGAGTATTTTAACTTTAATTTTTGAATACTGGGACCATGACACCTATCAAGTTTAATAATAACTAACACAGCGTGCAACGTGAACACAGGATGAGACACAACATTATTTTCACTTTTATTAAATTAACATGTTTTCTGCTTTTAAATTATTTTCGACTCTTTTTAGATGATCAAGGCGGTAACAAATATGTTACCAACGTTCATCCAGGTATGTCCAATTTATAGATTCACCAGCAGAACCTTGTCCAATTAACAGAAAAGCTCTTATACTTAAATATATCCAGATACTTATTTTGGTCACTAGGGGATTTCAAAGCGGTTCACGAAGCCACGTAGACGGCCACATCATATACTTTTCTTGTGGGAGGGTGGCTCAATGCATAGTGAGCTCATCTCGTAATCGAGAAGTTTCGGGTTCGAACCCCATCAGAGACATCTTTGTGTCCTTGAGAAAAACACATTCACCAGCTCACAGTTGACCCAGCTGTTGAGTAGGGTACCCGCAATTTCCCCTTTTGAAAATACAAATTATTAATATTTTAATAAATCAAGACAGCAAATATGAACTTGAAATTTCCCAGGTCTTTGTAAGAATTGATAAAGTGAATTAAAAACATAAAATTGCCACCTGGTAATCCGATCGTAATTTATTGAATTACAGTTTCAAACACTGGAAAATATGTAAGTGGAGGTTCTGCGAGTGTGCAAGCAAAAGAAAAAGATTGTCCTTCTGCTATCACCTCATCTAGCAAAAGTGAAGGAAATTGCTGATTATTATTCCAAGTACTATATTGTTAAAGTAATGTTTTGCACATAATCCCGCATATACCCTGGTGTGCAAATACCCTCAGGGAGGATATGCAGGATACCATATAATACCCCAGGGGTGTATTTGCAACCCTGTCAAGGTGAAATGTTAGTTTCTTGAACTGTAGTAAACTTAACAAGTAGGTTGCTCAGAGAAAAGTGCTTATTATGATCCTGTCTGCCAAATATTTTTGAATTTTATGTCATGAAACTCTGCTGTAGCTTCCTTACTATAAAACCACTATAGTATAGTAATAGTTGACTGTTATTATAACAGTGAAATAACAGATTACTTTTGCACGGGATTCGGGATTAGATCTTTTTGATTATATAGAAATTTATGTGATACTATATATGTGGTCTATCAAATTATTCAGGGATTGAAATTTGAAATGAATAAAAATGATTCAAGAAAGACATTATAATCATAACCCTGTCCCTAACCATTACTGGAACCAGAATCCCCAAACATGATATCT
This sequence comes from Halocynthia aurantium, assembly GCA_013436065.1. NCBI lineage: Eukaryota > Metazoa > Chordata > Ascidiacea > Stolidobranchia > Pyuridae > Halocynthia > Halocynthia aurantium. The sequence continues at coordinate 5,826 of QXVX01007927.1, forward strand.
ACGTACTGTATAGTAGCACGGAAATTTACATGTCCCATGCTAGTATTATGACAATATAGATTATTGCCTTCAGTCGTCAAACCTCATCAACATATGGCATTAATAAAAGTTTTGCGATAATGTTCCTGGGTTTTCAAAACTAAAACTTTGTAACTGATAATTATAAGCTTATCAACTTACAAGAAGTCATGGTAAATATCTGATGAAGGATTTTATCAGTTTTTAGTGCAGTTCATTTGAAATATATTTTTTCAACCATACAGCTACCATTGTTAAAATAATCTTTCTGTACAAGCCTATATTCTATGCAACATTAGCTATTAGCTGTTTTATCAAGTTATTTTCTGTTTTTCCGCTAGCATCGCTTTTTATATATTTATGGCAATCTTATATAATGTTAGATAATGATAAATGTGATAATAAGTATATTAGCATTAGAATGCCTTTATTATGTCACAATAATTTTGTATTTGATTTCTTCCATATAATCAGCATTACAATTTCTGTAGCAATTTTACTTGAACTAGTTAGTTTCAGAATTATGCTGCAATGTTTGAAAATGGATCATTTCAGTCTCTGTTTCTTTGCTAATGTAAATATATGAGTTTTCCAACTTCAATTACTTTGTACTAAATTATCGAGGTCATGGGTCAGAGCATAGACAGATGGTTGTCGCCAGCAAGAATATGAAATGAGGTTTGTACAGTGATGATTTACTACTGTTATTAATGTATACAACAGATACAATGTATGTTATTGCATCATCCCTATCTAGAATTACGTAACCCAGTCTTTGAGATCAAAAATTATTGGTATACAGTAAGTAAAGTAATAATTTCATCGTTGTTTATTCTGTAGGAATGAATTAAGATGCGAAAATCAAGCATAAGAGTTGTCATGGAAACATCTGCACACTAGCGCCATCATACGGAATCAAATTGCTTCATATACATGAAGCGGCGATACAACTCATATCATATCAGATTTCATGTAGTGAATGAAATCATCAACGATATTGAGGTTGCGAAGAACTTATATAGTGGGTTATGCAACCCATCATACTGCCGGATACGTTGGGGTTATTGAGGTTATTTTACACTAATTCCAAATAATCAAAATACTATTTGACGTTTAATTTCATTGCAAAATGTCACTTATATTTATATTCAAGTGTACTGTATTGTTTTGCCAAATAATAACTTTTCTGCATTCCTGTGACGTCATCACATAAAGGTACCATTCTGCGTGTGCAAGTCGTCTCGGTAACGTATACACAGAAATTACCCACGGTTAATATGTATGCGGATAGCAGAGGTTCATCTTCATAGAGTCCAGACTTCAGAGTGTCAAAAATATTACTATCTAGAATGTATAAGTGAGTTTGAAAAACAGGCAAGGAATACATTTAAGCTGTACCAGAAGCACCACATGTACAAGGTAAATACTGCATGTTCCATATTAAATGCTACTGTAACTGACATCTTGTCCGCATCGGGGCGGTACTTCTGGTACATGTGCTACTCGGTGGTTTGTATTTCCTGTTTTTCTCATTGTTAAGTTATAAAATGACTTCAAACAGCAGTAATTTTCATGCTTGAGTGCATGGAAGCTGATAGAACAGGTGAGCAAAAGAGGAAGTTATACTTACTTCCTCATTGCTCATTGCTCCGAGTGCATTTATTATGTGGTATCTGGTATCACAGGTGGAAGTTAATATTCATTGATTGTGTGTGGAGTTTATGATTAATTGTTCTGTATCTAGAATATACAGCAGAGAATACAGGCAAGTGTGTGTGCGCAGAATGCCATGAGTATTATATATTACGTATAGTATTATTACCTTTCATAGTGGAACTTAAAGGGAACATAGAGCTGGCAATGTTTTTCAAAAGCAAATAAGCTCTTTGTAACTGTAAGAAAAGCTTTGTCTTTGCTGATAGTTTGGACTTGTACATATTCTCTCTCTCTCGCACGCCATGTCCTTTTAACAGCAAGTACTTTACCAATGAAGCTATAAAAGCAGAACTATGGTATCAAGTCATGAGTTGTACAAGGTAAATATTGACAGGGTTATACTGTTCAGTTTAGGTCAGTCAGTAGTTCTCAATTCAGGTTCATTTGTCCCCGGTGCCAAAAAAGGTTAAGAACCACTGGTTTAGGTGATATCATAGCGAAAGAACGCCTGAATGACTTCTATATTAGCTCGTCTCATCATGTCAGTTTATTATTGCAATTAAACAAAGTGAAATAAATAGACGCCTGCCTCATTCGTTTGAAATTTCGTACCTATGTAAACAGTGTAAATATTCTTTTGTAGGTAGAAATACAGTCTCGCAGGAATTCTATTAACAACAGTACTTTAGGACGAATCCCGTATCACTTATGTTTTCGCAGGTTGTTAGATGTTTTTTCACAAGTACCACAAACACTAAGTTTTTCTGTATTCAACTTTATTTTAAATAATAATAATACCCGATAGATAATAATACCATATAGAATCATTAGATAGTGATGTTCTGACAAATAGCTGAATCATGTTTTGCCTGACACATGGCTTGATACATTGCCACTATGTATCTATGTAACTGAAGGGCTCAAAAAGAGAACCTGGGATAACCGAGTTTGAGTAAAACGATGTACAGTTGATCCTCGACATAACGGACCCCGATACAACAGATTCGGCTATAACGGACAAACGGCTATAACGGACAACTGCTCCCCCCTATTCGTCCGTTATATCGAGGATCAACTGTACTTGTATTTTGACCAGTCAGGACCTGCAAATCAGTTCAAGCAATCCGGATCCGGATTAATTGACTTTCCATTATTTTTCATATACTTCCACTCTCATATATAAGTTAGATGCAATAAATGTAATGAGATGAAATCAGGTAATTGTTTCTTCGAAATATTCGTTAAACCTGCTGTTGATGACTGACGTTAAATGACGCAGTAATTTCATGCATGCATTTATGAGGAAAGTGATATCATAGCGAAAGAGGAAGTTATTATTCATACGCATAGGTAGGCGCTTACGTGATCATAGGTTCAATATTGGTGATGGAAAAACTTTGTAACTTCGAGAATTATAAAAAGCCTTTATGTTTTGACCTATTCTCTCTTATTTGAATATATTCTCTCTCTCTCGTCATGTTCTTTTCACAGCAAGTCAACCGTTACTTTATCAATGATGCTGTAAATGCGAAACTATAGTATGAAGTAAAATGACTTTTACGGGTTAGAATATTGCCATAGTGATACTGTTCAGTTTAGTAAGTTTCAATCCACAGCTCTCAGCTTATAGCAGACACTCAATACTTTGTTTATATTGTTTTATTCAATTCATAGCTCGCATGTAATATGATATAATTATAGCACTATTCTTGTTGTTACAGAATAATTGATAGAGGGATGGCAGGGAGTTAATATCCATATTCATAGGTATTTAGCGTAGGCCTACATGATCATAGGTTACTTTAATCAATGAAGCTGTAAAAGCAGAACTATAGTATGAAGTCATATGACTTATACAAGGTAGAATATTGACATGGTTATACTGTGCAATTTTTAAAGCTTACTGATACTGATCAGTTCAGTTTCAAGTTTCTAGTCCACAGTTTAGCTTAGAGCAGGAATGTTATAATTTGCTTTTAAATTGCCGGATACCTTTGCTGTTGTTAGCATCAGGAATATAAAATGATTCAAACCTATATTCACAGATTTATTGATATATTTTTTACTGGATATCTGAATTCAAGTTTCAAAATAATATTTGATGGTTGCACGACATTATATATCATCTCAGCGATAACTAGGACAATATGGAAGAAGGTAAAATATCAAAACTTGATAACTCACCATAAAGGTGTAGACATTTTGTTCATCCCTTTTGTATTCTGTGGACCTTTTCCATTGATAATATGAACATTTTCAAGCATGGTAGTTTTTAGTCATATCCACACAGTGCTTTTTAGTTGGTAAAATATGTATATATGAGCAGTACTAGTACTGTAGTAGCACTTGGTTCTAGTGCCTCTTGTGGTATGAATAATATAAGGCGGCCAGTGTATCATTTGAGATTTGAATCTCTGAAATTCAATTTTAGAGTCTCAACGTCAGGATTTGCAGGACGATAATTCTTCATCATCATTGTCTGGATCTGAAAGTCCGCAACATGAAAATAGTAAGGATAATCTAATAATCTGATTATTTATTGATAAGGTAAATTTTATACAGTTGTAATACAAATTAAATTAAACCTAGAACA
>QXVX01007932.1:0-111038 GCA_013436065.1 Halocynthia aurantium
GGCTATATCCAAAGCTTGATAATTGAAGTCTGCATATTCGTAGTCGATAAAATGTACAATGTCTGCAAATATTGACAATTGTTAACAGCAAGTTGCATTTTTTCTACAAGAAACAACTGAATAATGAATTCAAGTACTTTTTTCATCATCAAACAGCACATTGTTGAGAAGAAGGTCGTTATGACAAAAGACAATCGGAGAATCAAGTACGGAAAGAGTTTCTTCAAGCATAGCCATCTCCTCGCGTAGTTTGGCCTCTAATGCCGGACTTGCAACTGGACTCTCACGACTAGAGAGCATAACAGAGGAGCATTTCAAATCTAATCATGATCATCACTTTCGAAGCAATATTTTAGGGAACAATGAATATGAAATAATAACCAATTCATCCGAGACCTATGAAATAACGTGAGACATGGGTTAACTTACGTTAGATATGGGGTTAGTTTAGGTAGTTTTTCCTATTTATTGTCTACTCAATCATAATTTTGTTTTGAAAGCAATAATCACAATACGTATTGGTTCGGGTAGTTCCTCTCTAGTGATTTTGGTGTATGATATCATTAAAGACATAATATTTCGTGCAGCAGTTGACATAGCACTTTTGAAAAATTAATTTACTCATAAACTGACCGAGATGTCTTAAAAAAGATTCACCTATTTCCGGTAGGCGCCTCTGGTGAAAAACTCAAGTGCAAAAATTTCCTAATGAGATTGAAGATAGCTGGGCATCTTGCTTCATGTTGGTCTTCCACAGTTATTTTATGCATTTTGGCCATTTTTTTTGCAATCAACCTAGGTAAGAATGCACGAGAATAGGTCAACGACCTCTTAACGTATAATCTTTGAATGAATCACCCTATATACATAAACAGTATGATACAGATTGATATACGATTCATCTGCGGAGACCCACATATATTGGAACACAAAATATATACGGTGCTGATATCAGCGGAAGTGAAACCTATGAATCATGCATACATATATCTGAATGCTTAGTCAACACAGTGCAGATTGATGAATTAATATTATAAATAAATCAATAGCATAAAGAAATAAAATCTTGGCTGTGTTTTTACCGAATGTTGCGCTCCGTATTACAGTAAATAGGAGTTTTATTTTTATTATTTACTACCTGGAGACGGCTGGAGACCTGACTATTTCTTTATCCAATGTCCTCCCATTGACATATTGATAGCACAAACCATTACTGAATATACAATACAATCTAGGAGCACATCCAGCTTTCTGCAAAATCTCGAAACTTCTCACCTGCAATACATTTGAACATGATGTTTAACACAGAAGTCTGAAAGGTCATAAATAGGGAATGGAACAAGTTAGAACAATTTAATTCGTTACAAAACTAGGCTAACCTAACGAAACTGGGTTTCCGGAGAGACCACACTTCTTGAAACTGTTAATTTAAATTAAATTTGAATTGCACCTCTCTTCCACGATCTAAATATATTTCCGTCTTGTTGCCATTCACTCGGACGAGTACGATATCAGTTTTGTCACCATTATGGAAAAATCCAACAAGTTTATTTGTGATTCCATTCGTAAATATCTAAAAAATGAGCAATGAGCAAAATGGCATTTTTTAAGGTATCGACTAAACACTTTGCACATAACAGGACAATATGCAGTTTGACATTTTATCAACTGGGCCCTTTCACATAATTTCAATTCATATAAACCAATGTTAGGATTAAAATTGCAATATCATGCCAGTTTTTAAAATAATGACTAGTTTACTTTCGTTTCGATCCTGTCTCTTCCCCATGAAGGCCGTACTTTCATCAGCACCTTCAAGGCATCGACTTCATAGCATTCAGAATCAACAACGTCATCAGTTCTCAAAACATGACCATAGTTTCTGTCATTGGCAACGTTCAAAGACATTTTACTTAACTACACTGATTCTGTCTTTGAAAAAATGGAGTTACATTACAATATTTCGTCTACACTCTACATTCATTCTACAATGCAACAGACAGACGTGGTTCTTCGTTACGTACAATGTCAACAACAAACAACTAGAATTGTGCTACAATTATGCCGAACTGCCGTCCACTGTGACCACTACGACCATCACCGAACTTACTTATTTCCAGGGATGTAGTGGCAATTTTATAGGTACCGGAGCTCTGCTGGGCATGAAAAAAATCCTGTATCTTTGTATGTCGCACCATTAACAATTTCCTGTTTACACTATATCACTTGTAGAGGTGGCGGAGCGAAGTCCCGTAATGTTTATTATAAACGTTATTGTTGATAGTGCAATATCCACCACAACTTACATTACCGCAAGCAACCCATACTTATCTGTATCTACCAAGTTATATGGTCTGCTCTATATAGTTCAATGTGCAGTACAATATTCATTACCATCTCAAGTTGGCGCTAAAAATCCAACCACTAGTATAAAGTCCAACGCGAAGGTGTTACCAAAAAAAACGCATTCATCTTCATCGCATGGTTTTGTTTCGTTTAAGCTTGTTGTTGTTGTAATAAAATGGATGAAATCTTTTTAAAAAGTCATGGGTTATCTTCGAATATTTGCTACACAAAACGTCACAAACACAACCAAGATTCCATTACAACGAAAATCCCCACATATCTTCGTCGTGACATGCACATTGTTCCAAGTAAAACGCACAAAAAAAGGCTTTGGTGGGAAAAACGAGTGTACTTAGTCATAAGTTCTCTTGGAGGCATCGCCCGATGTCTATTATATTGTAAAACATCAGATTTCCAATTTCACAATAGTAGTAAAATATAGGTATATAAAAATTTTCCACGCAACCCGAAAAGGGTATGTATAATATACGTGCTGAAAAGCACTCCACATCCATAGAATTCATTGTAATTAAAATCAGTACGTCAATATTTGGATTTATGTCTAAAACGCTGCGTTCATTTATATTCTAACTACAGACAACTACATGATGTTTGTACATGATATACAATTTTGAAAAGAGTTCAATTTCAGGAAAGCTTTGACGGTTATGTATAGGGTAGGTTTATTGATCGTGCGAAGTGCGAGAAGCCACTACAGCTCACTTTTTGAATCATACTATTATTTCGTCATCTACCGTTACTTCCGACCGGAACGGAATGACGAGATACAATATACAAATGAAATGAATAGGGTATAAACGATGTATGTATGTGTTCAATTACAATTATTCACATGTATGTATGTATGTATGTATGTATGTATGTATGTATGTATGTATGTATGTATGTATGCATGCATGTATGTATGTATGTATGTATGTATGTATGTAGGTATGTATGTATGTATGTATGTATGTATGTATGTATGTATGTATGTACTGGTCACGCAGGGAGATGAAGTAATAAGACAGGTACAGAACAGTGACTATTGCTGTGATGTTTCTTAGAAAGCATTTCTACAACAGGGAATGGTGGCTTCTAGCGAAAGAGAGATCATATTCCTGTTCTAAAATCTCTGTATAGAGAGATCTCAGATCGAACAAACCTGATAGCCCACTGATCGAAAAATCAATAAAAGTTGAAGGAATCGACGATGTTGAACGGACGATAGTGCTCTATCGTTGTCTCTAATGGTATATTTAATTCCTTTAACCGAAATTTCTCAGAAAATCGAGTATTGTAGTTATTGCTTACAAGTTAATATGTACATTGATTAAGTGGACTTTAGGATATGCTATTTCTACGCAAAATATTTTGTATTGAGTTTTAGGTATGTGCGTGTTTCAATATTTCTCTGTGGAAATGGCTGTCATGTGCCTTGTACTGAAATTACCCATGCATAATATTGCTCAAGGCTAGATTGTGGTTATCGCTGTTCAGTCATCTATTCGCGTTTAGGCAATAGAACTGCAAATTATGAAACGCTGTAACTGCTGAAAGTAAGGGTAAAACAGGTTCATTCAGGACAGCAATGGTTCAGGACTTTTCAAGAAGATCGCAATTCCTTTATTCATGATACATAAACATGGGTATTTTCCTTGCCCAAAAGTATGGAAAGTTTAGTTTTGAACTTCTTGCTCATAAATTCGTAATTCATAAGCCTTTGAAATGTGAGTGATGATAACTTGTTATTTGTTAAATAATAGTTTGGGCGTTAGTTGCTCAAACCTATCGCATATTGAGACACGTAACTCTTTTCTTAAACAATCTTGGCCGCAATAAATAATTTATACGCTCAATATTATAATGGTAATGGATAGTAAATATGAACTACTGGGTTTGAGGCAAAAGACGTATGGGTATTTATTATATTATAGAGCAAAAAATAGGAAGGTAAATGACTTTCATGTAATAATTTCCATCACTGTAAACTTCCTGTCGCACTTTCCATACCTTTGCGCCCCATCGTTTGGGAACACTGCTTTCATCTATGGCAAATAAAGTAGACAATAGCTGCTGATGAACTTTCCTCGCATATTAGGAAATTTTGCAAAAGGTAAATTTAGAACAATGCCGGAAGAAGATAGCACGCCTTGTATGCGGAAGTAGCCATCTATCTGGAAGAGTTACCCGTTCGTTCAATTGCTTTTTAGCGTTGGCCCAATGAAAATTGAATGCTATGCGCTGTAATTTATTAAGAAAATTGTTATCACTTTTTGTAGAAATATGTGGGCGCGCCGGAAAAATCCGAGGTTTTCAGATGATGACTAGCAGAGGTAAAAAATATTGAATGGGTATAGCTGCGTATTACTAATTTCCTGCTCATGAGTTCTAACATAAAACATTCCATCATCTGTTTACCAGAGAATTTTTTCCTCTCTCCAAAGTACCTGCTGCCTACGTAGTTTGTGTATGCTTAGTGGTACTTAATAGTTAAGTGGAATTATGTGTGTTTTATCACAAACTAAATGCAGTAATCGTTTTTGCCTCATTGAAAAAGTACTCATGTACTAAGAAGGAAAACAGAAACCTTTCTTGCATAATTAGTTCCTACAAACTATCGCGTAAATGAATAATTTATGAGTTATGACAATATGGTATCGGAATGGGATTACGGAACGTTTTTATTATTTTAAGTGCCTAGGGTATGAAATACTTTTCAAGTTGCCTACACCTTTTTAATATTCTGCCAAATAAAACAATGGTAGGTTACGCCCTCTAACCCCATAAATGTATGAGCAAACAGGAAGGAAGAAAAAAGTGGGGAAGAGGCAGGTACAAAACTATTTACTCTCAATAAGAAAAAATATCGATACTAATTCTAATATTAAGTAGGGAGGCGATAATTTCCGATTCCTGTTTCCGCGTATAAATTCGGTAGAATTTACTTCCTTTACTATGTAGTTCTTTTATCTTTAATAGTAGATCATCTAATCCCACTGACATGTCGTATATACTGTAGATTGGGTTCTTTGAGTAATGCTTGACAGCATTAGGCAGAGAGAGAGTTCTCATGTTCCTTTTTTCGTTATTTTTTCTACCGGTTATTGAAGTAAGAAATCTACTAATGATGGAAGAACAGAACCATAAACAGTAAAGAATGTTTCCAGGTCTGACTAAAAAACAATCGTGTAGTTCAGGGGCGAGATTTTATGATCTTTGTCTATATCTAAGTCTATCGTAAGCATGGGATGACGAGGTTGAGGAAATATAAGCAGCTGCTGTAGCCATAGTTCGTTATTCAGGAAGTAGAGCGTAGCTTGGATTATAAACGAAATATGATTCAGCGCTGTGCATATTATTAAAACACCTGTGAAAATTAATTTTTTTTACCGAATGCTACTGTGCTGTTACGTTACGCTACTTTGAAGAGCGGTAGTTCAAATAGTGGTTCACTATTGATTTATGAAAACTCTTCATTTAATTTCAGTCAGATTTTTACGAGTTACGAATCGATCAATACTGTGACTACTTCCGTGTATTAGCGATTGGGCTGGCAGAAATTGTTCCGAAATTCTACCTTTCCATAATTTGTGATGCGCAAAGTATGGGCAGTACTTAGCTATGAGAAATACCAGCGGTAAATTAGTGTCCGTGAGCGAAAACGTTCGGATACTATCATATCGAGTAGCAGCAGTTAGCGGTAATGATTTTTTTATGATATTTTTATGTGTTATGCGCGCAGAGAGTGAATTTTTATATTTTTTGAAGCTCATTGCGAACAAAATCTATCAAATATCAGGCTACAAGACAGTCAATAACACCAGTGTTCTTCCATTACCACATCTGAAATGGTGACGACGATCAGAAAAATCTAAAAGCATTACAATTTTTTTTGCCTCCAGCGTTTTTCGGCAAAAATTTGGTGATCTTTTATCATCTCAACATGTGAATCTAGTGATGGCTGTATTATTAGTCAGAGTCAATAGTTTTCACGTAATTTTCCACTTATCGTGGAAAATTTACTGTTTTTATTCGTACCTAACTCTATAAGATATCGCTTTACGTTCTTAATGTGTGACGTAATCTTTGCTCATTGATCACTTGAATGGAAAATACCAACTATTAGGCGATGCTTGTTTCTAAATTTTCTCTCAATTTCTAACCACGCGCCTTACAAATGTACATTTGCTTTACCAGCCCTAAAATTTGCAGAACGCTGTGATAAATCAGAATTCAAAGAAGGATTTACTCCGCCTTTTTCCACTACCTCTATCGACCGCTGTCGTCCAATGAAACGGGTACGAGCAACCGGCGAGTTTTTTACAGACATTGCTTTTGCTTATGCAGCAGTTCATTCGTATTTGGTATCGAAATTGTTCCGAATTCTTACTTCGACCGTTGAATTTGCGAAACGCTGACATGAATCCAAATTCAAAGGATGATTTACTTCCTTCTTTACGACATGTGATCGTGAGCACGCATGTGTATGATCTTTATTCGCGCGTGCGTCCTTATGCTTACTTGGCGTTAATCTCATATTCGGGTGCCAATGTTTTTTTTTAAATATGGGCGTTGCGCCATACGTAAATATTGAAATTGCAAATAATGCTATACTTATGCTATAATATGGAGTGCCTTGCAGGGCTTAAATCACGACATACGAACAATCGTGGTCACCTTTGCCTGGTGAAATTTTCGGCCACATACTGTGTATTATTCCACTAGATTAGTGATATAATATTTTCACATCATGAGTCACCAGCTTATGATTTCTCGACTAGATATATAAAGAAGGTTTGCTCTCACCAATAATTACCATTAATCAGTGACGTCTCTCATCGAGGATCGAAAAAAGAACTCTATGTTACCGGTATATATAACATAAAGTCTCAGTTCTCTTTGTATTCTATCCAGCTTGTATTTACTAAAATATACCTTCGTAGGTCCGAATTTAAAGTTTCTACGCTTATAACAGGATTCAAGAAGTGTGGGTTTCAAACAGCCTAGGCTAGTAAGAACCGGGTAATGTTTTGAGTAAACATTGCGTAGAACTCGTGTGGATGAATAGGAGAGATCTATAGCTGGTAATAGCCTCACGGTTTCCCAGTGAAGTAGGAAATTCGAAATAGACGGAAACTGAACATTCTTTTACTCGTGAGGAATACGCCCTGACAGAGTCAAGTCAGTGAGAAGCAGGGACAGGATATTGAGTAATGTCAGGCAGAGATCGTAGCCTCAGCTGAAGCTCTTTATCAAGCGTAAATTAATTTGGTAAAAGTTTTTTCAAATGAAGAATACAAGAATGAAGAAGTTATGTCTATTACTATTTTTATGAGGGAGATAGCGTTACGTGTTGATATTTCATATATATTGTGTTTATGAAAAATAAATATATCCAGGAGAAAAGAATAGAATAATCATTCATTCAACGCGGGCAATCTATTTATTGGGGTGCTACACTGCGAGCTAAAAGGGCCCCATGGGATTGAGATAATACTTGAAAACAGCAACCTCTTACTGAGCGATTTACAGAAGTGAAAAGCGTGAAGTTTCTAGCGTATATGATTTCCTATTGTTATATCGCTTGTTGTGTCTGACAGCTAATAAATCACCAAAAAGTTTTCAAAACTAATCCTTGAAAACTACTATTAAAATAGTTGATGGCAACGAGCAACAACCGAGATGAGATCTCTTTTCTTCCGAATTTTTACAGGTTTATTAGTCCGCTCACTCAATCGTTATACATAATTTACGTTAGATCAAAGGAAAAAGCTTTTTGAAACAAAATGCTGCTGATTCGCGTGTGTCTTCTAACGCTAATAGCGATTACTGGAACTTCGGCTGCGGTAACGCAGTGTCAAGCAGGTTTTAATGCTACGTTGGCCGGCTTACCGTTCTACTCTTGGGATGCAGCTAACTGTTCCAGTGTAGGGACACAAAACTGTTTTGGACAACAATTCTCATTCGTTCTTGCCGGTCTTGACGGTAAGAAATTACTTTACTTCATATATCCAAACAATAATATACAGTGCAATGAATCTCGCTATACATAGCAAACATGCTTAGTTTCTCTTGAAAGTGTTGGGATATATTTAAATTTATACCATTTTATTTCATGCAGTTAAAATTCGATTTGGTGGATGTATTGCAAGTGCAATATCTTCCCAGTTCTCTTGCGAATCCCTTTTCGGACCTGACAGCACTTACGACCCGGCAGCACTATTGGCATTTATTCCCCAGATCCAAAAAGAGTTTGAAGGGTTCGTTGCGGTTTTCCAGGCAGATAGCCAGGCCAAAATCCGGGAATTGTTTTCGAATGGCCAGTCAATGACTGAATTCGTTGCAGGATTCATGGAACTACTTAGAAATCTCGGATTCCAAACCACAGAGCTGCAAAAGCTTCAGCCGCAGATAGCCAACTTGTTCGCATCCTCATTCAACAGTTCTGCCGGAAACGCGTCTGTTACTGAGTTTCTCAATGCACTTGGCAATCTTGACACAGTTGCTAACCCACAATTCACGACTTATCTAACTACGTTTTTCACAAACCTCGGAATTATGCTCGATGCCGAGTTGATACCACTCCGTGATAATCTACCAGGGTTGGTTAGATCTTTGTTAAACGATAATTGGAATGTAAAACAGTATTACGATTTGATTTTCCCTGTTCTTGCGGACATCAACCTGGCAAACGTTACCAAGACTGTTGAAGACGTCATCCAAACCATAAACTCAACCTTGCAGATACCTGTCTCTTACAATTTGAATCCTTTGTTGGAGAGCTTGCCACGATTAGTTGGTCAACTGGCTGCAGGCAATACAAACTACACAAACATGTGGGGTTTGGATTTGTTGAAAGCCTACAGTGAGAAAAACGAAGTTACCACGAACCTGAGCTCAGCTATAACTACTTTCCTGACCTCGCTAAATATGTCCCTCACTCCTGATTTGCAAATAGTCGTTGATTATATTCCTGGCCACTTCTACCTTTATTTTCCCCTGAAGAAAACTGAAATCAACGATGCTTATGTGAAAATCACAGCGGCGATTAATTCGATCGACATAGCCAACCCCGGAGTGACAGCCGCCGAAACTGAAATGAGCAAATTCATCCTGCTATTACTGAATAAAACTAATGCCCAAATTCCTGCATTTGTGAACCCTATCATCATCAATCTATCTAAGTTGATCTACGATCTGATGCCAGGCAACCAAGCACATTTGGATACTTTTTTTACCACTCTATCCACCAACTTCCAAAACTTTCCCGAGTACGACATCGGTCTTACCATCATTTCGTTGATAAATAACTTGAACGGAACAGTACCTTCTGAAGCGAGGCCTTTGCTAAACACTGTACAGGGAATAATAAACGCCGCTTCACAGAGTCCCGGTAACGCTAGTGTGCTGTTCACAGCCTTTGAAATAGTGATCAATGCTTACAAGACCGAGTTCCCCAACTCACCGATACCTGACATCGTTCAAAGATACGTTAACTATATTAAGAATGTGTCATCGCCTGCCACTACTGGTGAACAACAACTGCAGCTTACTCTTGAGGGCCAGCTCATAGGAATCGACCTTTCTTTTGCTATTTTCAACTTGACCAGTTCATCACCGTTTTTTGTCAATCTCACGGACGCCCTCCTCAAAGCTTTCCCCCAATACAACATCTACATTAAGCTGATGAGTCAACTGGACCCAGAAGACGTAAAGCAGCTGGTTAGAGATATATTCACTTTGGCAACGTCAAATTCGAGTCAGATAACGGTCGATAGCTTTGTAGCCGCTATCAACGGTACAGTTTACAAGATAACGTCAACCATTCGAGATTCGATTACGAACATAAGGAGTATGGTTGCCCCTCAGTAAGTCCAGAAAATTTGGTTTAAGTTTCGTCAATTTCCTTGGTTGAAATTATTGTAACGTGTTTCTGTTTCTGTTTCAGGTCCTGTAGATATAATACATGTGATCAAAACGATTGCAACAACCAGGCCTTCGTCAGCAGCATCACACCAGTTACTAAACCAGCAACCACGACTACAAATCCCAAATTACAAACCACCACGGCAGTTGAGGGCATTGTTACCACCACAGCCGGAAGTAACTGCCTTACTTCCACATCCTTGTTCGTCTTGGCTCTTGCTGTGATAACACGGAATCTGATTTTTGGCTGATTCGCCTAATAACTACAGTGACAATATATTCCATAACACAATGTCATTTCCACACAGTTCCAAAAATATTCTACTATTTCCATGACGTTCAACACCCTACAGAGTCAGTAAAACCATATAACATTTGACTAAAACTGATGCATTTTTTTCTCGATTTCAAAAGACTTCCTGTATATTATAATTTGTTCCACACATTCCCTTACGATCCCAGGTTTACTAAATTCCTCTTCAGTTTTAAATTGTCATTGAGTACTATTTCTTCATCATACATTTACAGTGATAATTGTTGAAACTTTTGAATCTAAATTGCTGATTGATCGTCATAAGTAAAAGCGTACTCCTTGTTGATTTATTGTCCACTTTGACCTACGTGAATACATTGCATCAGTATTTCATTTGTTTGGAGTTCTTTTCCTTACGAAAATTCCTCCCCGGGAGACAAGTGCCTCCAGTTTAGGAATTACCGCTGTTCATATGATATCCCCAATAAATATTGTATGTTATATTTGTCATATTTTATAATGCATATGGAGGAACAAATTTCCGCTGCGTTTTCTCTCAGATTTATTATATTAACTGATTTATTGATTGGATTTATTATATCAGTGTAGTTTACTTTTGACATTAATGTTTGTGAATTGATTCAATGCAAGAGAACAGTTTTTCCCCCTTTGTTCGCACGTTTTCATTCTGTAACAATTTACCTCTTGTAAACCAACTGTAATGGTTTACCTGCTTTAGCGCACTTAACAGAGTTGCATTCGTGCATGAAATTTCGTTTCGAGTACTTAATCTGCTTTCCGAATTAACTGAAGAGTAGGCATGATGACGTAATGCAGAAGCTCCCGATTTAGAGGAGCTTGAATGGTATGATAGGAATGTGTTTTTCCGAACCTAAAATGGATTTTCTTCAAATATTTCGCCTCTTCCTCTGTATTTACTCGAAAATCGAGAACGGTTTCTCTTATTCATTTGATGACATAGTTTTGACGTAGTGCATGATGTTACTGTACTTTATTGGCGCACTCAGACGGTTGTTTCACTTGGATGCACATCCCAAATTTGATTGAACAAAAATTCCTTTAGCCTAATTTGATTGATTCTATCGTACTGAAATGACACAGCAAACAAGCAATCCTTCAAAGCTAGATACTAAAGGAATTTAACAACTCGTCTTGTCCGCCTATATGATTGCACTACAATTGTATTTCTAGTATAGTAATATTAATAAGTAAAATAAAACTATTCTATTCATAAAGATGACAATAAAATCTATTGCTCATGTAAGTTGTGTGAATTTTTCTTGCAATATTGTTTTTCAAACGAATGGAAACATTTGACTTTTGGAATACCCCTGTGTCGAGGAAAACAAACTTATTTCCAAAATAACTTGATGATATCGGAACGAAACTTTCAATAGCTCTGACTCATAAGAAATGAAAACAACGGTAACAGAAAGGGGGTTATTCCGTGAGTGATGAATAGGATCAGGAATTTCTATACGCTATTAAGCTGTCTTCTATTTAATCTGGATAGGAGGGGAATTCGTCAAATGATCCGAATGATGTTTAACTGAATGGATTATTGTAGAATAGATCGCCGCATAATAAATTGTTATTGGTGTACATAAACGATTATATCAGAAAGTTTGTTTAATCGAATTCTTTCATCTGTACTTCATCAACTACGAAGTCGCTTCACTGTCAGCGGGAGTGTAATAACAGAGAACTTCGTGCAGAGTAAAACCAACAAGTCCACGTCGTTCGCTATAGGGGTCCATGCTTTTTCGTACTACTAAAATAGATTATATCAAGCATGAATAACTATATAAGTCAGCTTTTCCGGAATCCGAATCCGAATTAAAATACCAATAGGTCGTTGGAGTGGATCCTGGCTTTTGAGTGGGGAGGTCGTTTACCGACCAAGTCGTAGGACGGGGCCTGGTCGTTAAGCGAGGTGCTCGTTTACCGCGCATTGTGTTTTACGTCGATTTTTCATTTATTCGAGACGAAGGATAATGAGATACATTTAACAATTAAGAGAACATTATTTTTATGGGGAAAAAATACCGAACAAACAGTACTTTCTACATGAAGGAAAGAATTGATATATATATAGAGAGAGAAAGAGAGAATACGTTATGGTCAATGCAGTGTTAAAATGTTACAACAATATCATTTAATCCAAGTGCAAAACACGAGTACCGCGTCACTTGGCGTTCGAATATAGCCGTTACCGTTTTTCGTTAAGTGCATCGGAGAAGTGATTGTTCAAAACAACGGTAGTTCAGGCAATAGTACACCTGTCGCCTAGGTTGATACATCTTGGTAAAGCAAACAAAAAAGCTGAAGAAAATTGGTACTCGGATCAGAAAATACTTTTCTCAACAAGACCCAAGAAAATAAACGTAAAGGGTAGAGAATTGGTGTATAAGTATAAAGTATTCCAAGCAATATTCTTCAGATACAGGGGAACAACTACAAGCAGCAAACTCCAATTTTTTTCTATCTTCTGCTAGTGAGACAGCCCCACTATGAAAAATCATTTTCAGTATAAATAATATACTTAAAGGCAAAGACGCACAACCACTTTACCTCCTGGGGAAAACATCGATGAATTGTAATAGAAGTCGGAATGATATACTATAGGTCCACAAATGGTCTTACACAGAAACATAGATTCAATAAATTATGGTACTAATACAAAGCTTGGTCGAATGTTCTGAAGGACCTCATGTTGGTTGTGCATTACCGCTATAAAATGCAATACATATACGTTTTTATAATGTTGCACGTTCTTGCTAACCACTGAAAAAGTGGAAGGCAATCTGAAGTATTTTGATCTCAAGACTTTTCCTGCTTCAAGCAGAGTATATAGTGAAGAACTTAACACAATAACTGATTAAAGTCAGAAACAAATGCTACAAACGACAGGTGAGAACCTGGGAAAATGAAACTTCAATCCAGGAACAGAACCTAGTATGACATAAGCTTTTGTTATGTACAAAGATGGAAAAATATTGTGTATTTAATTTGACATTCACCTAGATGGGATGATGATGATCTTTCAAGTAGGAGTTATTATCTAGTATGGGAGTTAGCTCCATTACAGAAAAATAATCCAATTCCACCGAATTAGCCAATGATAAAAAGGATTTTAAAGCGGCTGTAGCAGAGACGTAATGTTGAAATACAAGAAGAATTTCCTTCCAATCTTGTATAAAAATTATCCTTATGTATTTTGGAATTGGTGTGCTATGTTTGAACATTGAGTGACTGATACAGCATTCAATTTGTGTGTTTCCAAGGTAGTCACCGTGATAATAACATCTAAAAGCAGTACATTCGATTATTGTAATGTTTGTTTTTTCCATAGGAGAATATCCTTTTGAATCTGTATCACCATGTAACTGCCTCACCAAAATATCTTTACGCTTTACGATGACTTAATGATATGCATAGATCCTCGAGATTCAGGAGAGCAGAAAATAAAATAAAAAAATTAGGACAGGAGAAAAGCTAAGGTATACCGATAACAACAACAGCTACAACCGATAACCAAGGTAAATCGGTCCACCACTGAAAAAAAAATATCATTCACCAAGCGTGTGAGTGGAAACAAATTGTATAGTGCTTGATATGTTGGTCACACATTTGGAATTCCCTGGGTGTTGACGTCACAAGTAAGAGTTTTACTGGTCAATGTACCACCACAGGAAGAATTTTCTGCTGATGTTAGTAACAACTGCAAGGCATGACAATGTATGTATGTAAGCGTTTTGGTAACGGGGAAAAAAAGAGCTGATGTACGTCGATGTCAAAGTTGCAGACATTAGGGTGCCTCACTAATAATGGAATTGAGGTAGAACATGGTCTACTAGCGTTGTCGTTGTGATCGACAGAGAGTACCTGAAAAACATTCGTACACTGTCTTCGTTGCGACGTTCACAACGTTCCTACAAAAGTTGGTTAGGTTGGAGTACGGAAAGATGTCGGATAGTCAATTAGAATCTTCTTCATTTTCGCTCGTCATGACGAGCTTGTGTCGATATGTCGGTATGCTTCCGCAGTTAAGCGCATTGTTGGTAGCGACACGGGTTTGAGCAGCAAGTATTGCCTTGAGGAGAAAATATTCATGTTCAGATGGAGAATAAATGTGAAATGTAACATAAATACGTAGTAGAAAATTAGATCAAATTTGAGACAAAAACCCAAGTAAAGCAGATGACTGAAATAAAAGTTAATTTTCATGAATTTTTTTAGTAGTTTCTTCCCTACACAGTTTTCCAGGCATAAGAGAATTCACTTACCAATAGTTAATTTCAGATTAATTTTTCGAAAAAATGAATACTTATAATCTGATATCTGTGATATACAGGCAGGCAATCCGTTCACACCTTATTATAATTTGCTTCTTCTGAAACAGATCTCTTGCTTGCTATTAGTTTTGGTCCCTTTTTCATCAGAATCTTAGCCTCGTGCCAAGCCTCTACTATCTCTTTGTACCATTGGACGAATTCAGGCTCTGACTGAATGTTGTGAATAATTTCATTTGTTATAGAATATTCTCAGTGTGATATATGGGAAATATTTTCTTCCAATAACTCACTTCAAATCGGATTATGATGGCCTTGCTCCCATCTTTCATATTGAGCTGTATGCACTGTTTGATATTCTTTACAGTGACTTCAGCAAGCGTTGAAACATCCTCAAAAACTAGCAAGTTTTTTTGATTCTAGCATAGCAAGAAAATATAATGACTGTGTTAGTGATTCAAAAGAATAAAGTGACTGTAATATTGTAAGGCAACAAAAAATAAGGTAACTGCACGAATATTTATGATGCCACATCATCGCATGACAATCATAGCAGATTAGACCTTACCGATCCGTCCTGGTCCCTCCACTCGAGTCGATTTGGAAAAAGATACAGAAAACGCTTTTGCCACATGGTAAGGAATGGACCGCCGAGTTTGTAGGCCAATCCGTACAGTATACAATCTGTTGTACCTTCTGGTAGATTTAAAACAATTAATTGTAGCATTTCATAAATATTTAACTACTTGGCAACACGAACATCTTACCATGATTCACAGGCTTATTTTTAGCCTTTCGTTTCAACATGATCTTATCCGCCTCATGATTCACCATGTCAAAAACCGTCGCTAAAAATCATTGAAGTTAATGACTATTTCCTATGACATTACTCAAAACTGCTAATATTTCACTTACATGTTATTTCATACTGCCATCGACTTGGAACAACAAGATCAAACTCTTTGTAGATCGCTTGGTTTTCTTCAGTTAATTTTATTCCCTTCGTTTCATCATCATCAAAATTCCCGATATCGAATGCGTCTGCCGCGTTGACCTCGCCTCGAGGAGGGATCAGCGGAGGAACATACTGGATTACGTAAACGAATATATCTTATGATCGAATCGAATAATGCTTGAAAATTGTAAACCTACTTTCTGCATTTCCACTTGTCCCCAATCTACTCCTTTGAAGAAGACGTGTTCTTTAATTTCTTCTAATCTGTAAATTGAATAATTAGGTTTATATGTCTGTGAAACTTCTACAATACCTACTCATTCCAGGTACACCATCAAGGGTGGGTGGGGAGATCCATGAGGGGAGGGAAGGTAAAGGCGAATCAAGGAATTTTTGTTTTTTACAGAAATATGACAAAATCAAAAACAGCTTAACCCTTTGACTACCAATGGGTAGTCTGAGTTCCACAGACATCTCTAAGAATATTATTGGGTTATCGAACCACTTAAAAGCTTCTCGGCGCTTTTCCCACTGGTACACTGCCAGTAGATATCATTTGATGGTGCAAGGGACGTTGCATGCATTTTCAATGTAACAGCTGTCTCATTTCAGGTTTGGTTGCATTTTATGACAGTTCCTGTTGAATTGATTTTGGCAAATAAAAGATCCCACTGGTTCTTGGTTCACTGTCAAAGTTTCCTTCTTCTCAGTGTTATATTTTTCTTCTTAATTGTGAAAAAATGAACACCAGTACCAGTGGGCCATTCATGTCACATCCCATCCGCCCCTCCCATTCAATTCCATAAACATTTTCACCCCTATATGCTTTTCTTCTGTCTCCTAGAACATTGTTACATGAAATTCCTTTTATTTTAGGAGAATATAATGGTAGTCACTGGTTTAAGGTTTATTTGTGAAAGTAATATCCTGCGAGTATTTAAATTTGACACAAAAGCTGATTCAAACTACAATGCAACGCTATTAAACCTAGCTCATTTTTACCCTCTGTCGCCGCATCCAAGACGTTCTCGGACTAATTTTTTCAACATTTGCGAGATGAAATCGGACATCTCTGGTGAAAAAGTTTCAGGCATTCGCACATCCTGTAAGAAAAACGATTATAAATCAAGTCATTTGAGAATGTCCCAAAATAGTACACACATAGTGGTACAAACTTACCAAAATAAATACACAATATAAATAATGGATCAGATGCTAATACGGCTCAACCATAAAGCTTATTGCAATTATAAAAGAGAGTTTGATCATGAACTGTTTACATACCAAAGTTTGTATTTCGGTATAGGAGAGTCACATATCTGCACTCAACAAGGTAAAGTCTTATAAATAATAAATCAATGAGCCGCAGGGAGATACATATAGTTGGAAAAGCTGCCTATGCCAAGTAATTTTGATGCTGCATACATATTTAATACCCACTATTGAGATGGACGAAATTAGGCATTGTAACATGGAATGAGAATTTACAAAATACTATTTGCAGTGCTTTCAATACAGTTTATGCTTAGGAATGAAGGATTCCCCCTCGCAAAGATTTGGAATAACGAATCGGCATTTTATGTAGCGCATTATTTATCATACTTCTATTCATTTCTACATACAAGTTTTTATTCCATTTAAATGAATGCCCACTTCTTGTTATGTCATGTGTAGCACAATGCTGCCCAGTTTTAGGAAAAATCTCCAATTCTTAGTATGAGGCAAAATACAATATCATATGAGGGAGAATCAATTTCAGTTCCACCTTTTTTGTAAGAGATCAATGAGTTAAAATTCAATTCAATTTTCTCTCAACAGTACTGCGGGGCATAATCGATACTATTATTTATCTTCAAAATCCAACTGTAGAAGCTTTTCAAAATTGTGGTATCCTTCAATTTCTCTTGGAATTTTTATATTCGATTCCTATTGTAATGCATTCAGTGGTATTTATAACTTAATAAGAAAACAATCTAGCTCTGGAATTTCAAACTCCTTTATTTCATTGTGCTTCGAAGTTTTTAGCTTTATTTCCTTGTCCTTCAAAGTTTTTAGATTTATAACAAAGACGGTCCTATTTATATGGCTTGATAAAAATCTGAATTATGTAGAACAGGTATCAGGCTCCAAGAAAATTAACAGGAACAGACCGTTAAATAATTAAAACCAACATTCCACTTTCCAAGCCTATGGTGATTCCTGTCGAAAGTTTTCTTTCAACTTTCAATTCCCATCTACAGTGTTTCTTGAAACTCAAACTTTGCATACTAAATGAGGCTTCACAAAATTCTCATCATAACCACAGTATCGTTTCCCAGTTCAATATATAACAAAGACTAAACTATCAATGTATTTGGGATATAACCGCCGTCCAGTACCCAGAGCCTTGTCTAAGTGCTATTAACTTACCGTGTATAGCGTCATTCTGTCAATTTCCCCTTTATCCTTTGTCTTGTGGTGTCTGAACGGTGAATGTCCTCTTAATAACTTGTACAGTGTGCAACCGTAGGAAAACCAATCAGCACCGCAGCCATATGACACATTACGGCTGATGACCTCTGGAGCCATGTAGCCATGGGTTCCTCTGAAATCGATTAAACAAAAGACTAATGCTTTGGTGTTCAATCATGATAATATAAAAATGAAACCAACTCATAGTACAGAGTATGGTTTGGTATCTTTACTTGACATTAAGCATTCAATTCCATTGAGAAATAAATTACTCGCCATAAAAAGAAAAAAAAACTCCTAGATTACCTAAAAAGCTAACTACATCGAGTCAAACTAGACCAAACTTATTTTTTGACTGTGCGTCACTATTCCGCTATATTTGGTTGTATGTGACGAACCTTCTCGCTTCGTTACACAAAATTTTTAACATTATCAATGTCTAAATTCATTCAGAAATCTTGACTGAATGGCATGAATAATAAATGCAGCATTTGGCAAGTAAAATAGTCCAGCAGTCTTCGGCAGGCAGGGATTGCGAAAACTAACAGAGAAATGGCAAGCCAGAGACTTTTTTTTTTAAATGCATGGTTGAGAAACATTGTAGTGTGAAATCGTACATTTCAACAAACATTGGAGAAACTATTTCACGGTACAATTTATCGCAAATTGATTTGATCTGGCAAGATTCGGTGTGATTTAGGAGAAAATAGGAAACTAGCAAACTAGCATTAGCAAATCCAAGGAGCGTAATTAGCAAGCGACTGGAATACTCACACACTGGCATGCGGCCTTTTTCGAGTTATGTCACACGCCAGCCCGAGATCTGAAATCTTCAGATGACCTTTTTCGTCTAAAAGGATGTTTGCTGGCTGAAAGAGGAGTAAAAAACGGACAGTAAAAAACTACTGAACTTCTATGAAATCCATCAACACAATCTGGACAAACCTTCAAATCCCTGTAAACAATTCCTTTCGAATGCATGTGGCCAAGTCCCAGGGCGAGCTCGGCAGCGTAGAACCTGACCTCATCCTCCGAAAACATACCGTGTTGTGTTAGGTGATAATGCATGTCCCCACCTGGATAAAAATCATATTAAATATTAAGTTGGGTTCGGTTAAGGTCAGCTGACATTTTTCAACAAGAGTCAATGCAGATAATATATGATTTGCATACTCAATATTGCCTGTATTTTGAAATGATTATTTAGTTTATACTGGATAAAAAAGTGTACTGTATTTAGTCTAGAGTCCCCTAGGGAGGGTGTCATTGGGCCATATGATTTTCTTATCGTAGTGATAAGCCAAAATCTGGTAATGGCTACTGGGATCATTTAACTACTGATAGATAGCGTCAAGGCCTATAGGATTTTTTTGGAATGAGCAACGCTCAGTGACTGTCAGTTAATGAAGGCCTCTGACAACCCTGGTGCTCAAATTCAAAGATGCATCACAGATTGCCAGTAATAATACTTAAAATAAGCTGCACAAGTTTTAGAGTTTAATTTGAATTGATGTGAGCCATCACAAGCCAAGTCAATGTACTAATGATTGCTGTGCATGCTATTGGTGATAATTGTTAGATTATTCAGACAGACTGCTTCAATACAACTTATTATTATTAAAAAAGGAAGACTGCTGAAAGAGTACTGTAAATGAAATTCGCTCACCATTCATCAAGTCTAGAACAAAGCATAGTTTGTCTGGTGTCTGGAAAGCATACGTCATGCAGACAATGAATGGTGAATCAAGCTGCAGATCATGAAAAGAAAATCAACATAGCAACAAATTTAATTTGGACTCCAATTCTGTTCACCTCAACAGCTTAATATGCCGCCTTACAAGCGTAAACGTAAATAACTAGAACGGCAATCCATAATTTTAACTAAGATAAAATGATGAGGAAATACATAAAAAATTCATGAGCCATGTGGTTTGAATGAATTTAAGGCCAGAAGTTTCCCTCATATTTTGTCTGGGAGAAAACAAAACTTGGTTGATTGATTGGCTTAGAATCAAAATCACTTACCATTTGAAGCACCAATCTCTCATTCAGTGACAGTGACTCTCCATGCTTTAATTTGATTCTCTTTTTGTCTAGGCATTTCATTGCATACCTGAAAAGAGCAGTACAGATATGGTATCACTTATTATCAATTTCCAGCATGACAATGGTAAGTGCATGTGCATTTTTACTTTATATTTACTATAACATTTAGGATTATTGACATTTCAAATTATTTGAATGACATTTTTGACGTAATGAATTTCTTTTCGGTAGTATTTTAGATCGTATCTCTGAAACTAGGAGAGCGGCATATCCACTTGTTGTTGCAAAATGGTGCGAAACATTTATACCATAACACCTACATGGTTCCTGTATCAGCTTTTCTGCAGCCATACACCTCTCCAAAGCCACCACGACCGATGATTCTATGGACGCTGAAGTCATTCATAGTTAACTGAACAAAAAAGATGAGATAAAAAATGAATTGGCTCGGCTTACTGATGAACAATAACCGATTTCATTTTCTTGGCAGGTCACGACTTCGTTGTTAAAAAACTTATTTGAAACTTAATTTACCGACTTACATGTAAACTCAGTTCCAAATTCTTCCATTGACAGTACCTTGTGAAGTGTTCGCTGAAAATAAACAAGGTTTGAATACCGAGCATGTTTAAAATCCTGTGCAGCCTTCCATACTGGGCAATATATCAAAATAAATAATACTGGTTTAATCCAATCACACAGAATAATGCAAAATTGGTTAAAATTCATTTTGCTTAGCTGAAATATCTGGTAGACCAATGCCGTGGATTTTTCCAAGACGAAAAATCAGGATTATTAGCGACAAATTGATCTTTAAATAGATATTCTCTGAGAGGATGAGCATGCAACAAATTTAGTTTCAAAAATATAATATTAGTCCGTTAATTCGGCATCATCGAGCAATACGGTTGAAAGTTTGTATTACTGTGTGAAAGTTCTGTGCATTAGTAAGAGAGGTAAACTCAAAAATCAATTTCCACTCTATCTCAACTTAATCAAGGTAAGAGAGACTACAGCAAAAGTGGTAGAGTGACATATGCATACACTGCAATAAGGAAAGTGCCAGACTGAAAGGCGTGTCAAGAATATGCAAAACTACTTACTGACATGTGAAACATTATTTCTTAATGGTAATATCTATCTAGAGTAATTCTGTTAAAAGCTCAATAAATCTGTTTCAAGAGTTTCCTCATCAGCAAAATGGGATTATTAAGAGATATTACTAAATAATATGCTGTGTAAAGGTGTATGAGCAATCTATGAGGTTTTTACTGTACCATTTCAAGAACTCTTCAAAAAAGAGTTTGTTCAGGCTGTTTTTTATCTCCTGTAAGTAGATCTGTATGAAACAAAATGAGAATTATCAAAGCCAGTTGGAAACAGTGTATTTTTAGAGACTCACAAAATTGAATGTAAACATAAATCAAATGTCACAATTCTATATAAAGTCAAGCATCTGGCTTACGTTAAATAGATCCAGGGGATATTGCCCTTTAGCCAACTGAGAGCGGACCTGATCCATTGCTGATTTTGTAAATTCCTGATTGAAATAAAAACAAAATTCAATTTCAAGATATTTCAAATATATTGTTCAATCCAATTTTATTTCAACTTAGGCGAAATTACTAATATCTAATTTCAGATGCAGACGACCATTAGGCCTTTTCATTTCCTGCGACAAGTGAAAAATTATTGCTAAATTACCCGGAATGAGTTTCCTCATGCGTAAGATGGTTGAAACACCCATTAATTTTAACAACAGAATGACCTAACATAAAAGTTTGCAACAATCACAGCAATTATACTAAAGATTTCTCAAGAATAATTCATTGTTCATTTATGAATTACATTGAACTGATATAATTCAAGTTTGCATACAGGCCTTCACTGACTTTCGATAAGTTAGACCATAGGAAGATGAAGAGAGGATTCCGGGCATAACATAATGGAGTATGAAAGAAAGTGTTTCCGGGGAATAAGACACCCATGCATCAACACCCATGTAGTTTTCCAGCATCCACCTACTGGTTATTTTTTCTCACTTAAGATTGTAGCTACCCAAAACCAATGGCAAGTGAAAACTTTTAATATCATAAATAATGATGACGAAAGTTTTTCCCCCGGTTCATTTTTAATAGATATTTGAGCAACCTTTGAGGTCATGGCACTTCATGTGAAAGACACACAAAGATTAAAGACAGCTAGACCACACTAGTCGAGTTAAATGCAAATGGCAATCCCAAGGTGAAATCTATTAATATTGCCAGTTGTAATTGAACGAAGTGTCAAGCAAATTCAGCAACACCGCAAGCTATTCGTGATATCCCAGACGTCAAAACACAAAAGCACAAAGGAAGGAAAAGTGTCATCAGTCGCTATGAAATTAACAGGGTAGGCCAAGAAAGGAAAATTGTGTTAGAAGTTGCGTGCAAAGGATTGGCCATATTGGCAAATGGCGATAACCCAGAAGATTATGAATATATAGACGTGTAGTGGGAAACTGCACAAAATATTATTAATATTATAGATATTATTAACCTTCTTGTTTCCTGCGTCTATAAGCTACGGAATATATCAAGTATATATATTATCGGTTCCATATGAGCCTTTACAATAAATTCTAATTGATTTTCGAAATCGAAATGCAGATTCGATTCAGAGATGTTTATAGTAAATAAATTAACAGATTCAAGCACAGGCAAAATAGGCAACACTGAATGAGATCACTTACATAGGAGCTAGATAATAATTCCTTCATTATGTACAGGTCGAATATAACTTTGGCTAGTTCCATTCTTTCCTCTTCATTGTCCGTATTCTTATACGCCATGATCTGCAATGATTAAGTTTTGATCAAGAGAGCTATAAGAGACAGCATTTTTTGTTTTGAGCGGAGCTTAACATTACAGGAAAATTGAGAAATATCGACAAACTAACATAAATATTTCATTAGTGGAGTAGGCTTCCCTGTTCAGATATGTACACCTGACAAACCGCAAGTCCGAGCGTTCGGTTAAAATTCTACATTGATTCTGATAGGATTTCAACTATTCTTGATTTCTAAACTTGCAATGCATCGGTTGGCAATCAACGCACCGCTATCGAAATCTATGGATTTTTCGTCTCGGGGGACAAACTATCACACAGGAATTACAAATTTACTCCTGAAAAAGTTCTAGAAAATATAGCGGATCAGAAAGGAGTAAAGGTTCCCGTCTCTGGCTAAATGTAAAATAAAATGAGTCAGAATAATCTCTCACTCGCTCTGTCGCTTCTCAATTTGATTAAAATATCAGAGAATGGATTGGAAAGATACTGTCTAAAGAAAAACAGCATAAAGTCATTAAGGCGATGGAAAATAGCCTTGCATTGAGGCAACCTGAAGACTCATTGGGTTTATCCAGGAGAGAACCGCAACAGTAGAATTTTATGAGATTTGAAGAAAGCGGGCCATGTCTAAAGCTCTCGTCCCTCTCCTCTGGGATATAGCAAAGTGAAATCAAGTATGTTCAATTTTTACAGCGACAAAAAATCAATACAATTTTCATCAGCATTCACAGATTAAAAGCCAACCTAATAGTCGGCTGTGTGTACAAAACACCAACCAATTTATTAATATTTCACTTATACGCTACAATGAATATTGATGTGTATTTCAAAGAAACTAAATGCGAATAAATACTTGACTGAATAATAATCAATAATAGCAAAGAAACTTCCACGGTGTGAATATTCATATGAAAATAAAGCTCACCTCTTCATAAAACCTCATGTGAGGAGGATGGTTTATGTCCTTGCAAAATTCTTGGAAGAGTTTGTAACCTGAACAAAGAAAAACAGGCAGTCACAGTAATTGCCACTTTTTAGCAGGCTCTATTATCAGATAGCAAGCATGTCTGCTCAATCGCATTGTACTAGAAATTTCAAAATTGAAAAACTTTAAAAAATTGAATAATTCAATCAATCACATTGGTGGGAACCATACAGTTTATATTACATTATAGTATTAGCTTGCAAATTGAATTGTCTTTTCAAAGTTTAAGTGCAGGAGCTTTATAATAAACCTGACTCCTGTGGGTAGCACTTTAAAATCCACACAGTGAAATTTGAACAAGTCTAAGCATGCTCTAGCTACGGTAAATACGGTTAAAATAGATTATTTTATCCAGCATTGGATGTTTGCTAAACTTCCATGATATAGATTTGTATATTACTGATATTTTAGCCGCAACTAAAATCTTTCACGCAGTACAGGATACAATAAAGTGTTAGCTAATGAACTTCTACATTTCCGGAGATAAAATCAAGTCGAAGATAATGTATGAAATGCAGTGACTGAGCCTAGGAGTCTCACAATCGATAAAGCTGTCGGCAGAGAGCTGACAGGATTAAAATTTCAGAAAATGGCAGGAAGCAAAACCTTGCAGCAATGGGCTTTTCGTCATACATGATAGATATCGCAGAATATACTGAGCTGTTTAATGATGTTACGCTGATAATATCGACATGATAAAAAAGAACAAGGCATGTGATGAGCTACCGCACAATGTAAATATATAACTCATTAAATATGCATGGAGAATTACATAAAGTTGTAAGTAAGCCAATGAACCGACTTCAATTGCCACCTGTGGAGATCATTAATTTACTTCGGCAATGACATTAACATCAACTTTCGTTACGAGACTATGTTCTAGGTGGAAAAGCACAATATTTACCTATGTGTTGCTCAAATATTTCTTCAAAATTTAAGAGTTTCCTTTCTGCAAGGTATTTGGTCATTACAGAACGTATGCTGTAAATAAATGAAAAAAATCAGTAATGTGATAACATGATCATGCGTATAGAGATGAGAGGGTTATTGATGCCTAACACTGACGTAATTGTGTTTACAATTTGCAAGTGTTTTGCTTTCCTCGAAATACCCTGGGATGTTAAATTAATGTAAATGGAAAATGCAATCAGTATTAATTGCAATGGGACTGTTTATGTTCCCAAAGCAAATCATTTCATCCACTCGCACAAGAGTTGAATGAAACTATAATTCAAATGCGAGAGGTTCTCCTACTCAAGAGAAAACAAAATTGCAGTATATCAGCAGCAAGTGGCCAAGCTTATGAAAAATAGTTTTGTTTTGTGTTTGAGCCAACTACAATAACTCGATTCCTATTATTTCAGGAATTAGCAGTCCCACTTTTAACTGATTTTTAAGATGTGATATCCAATAATATGGATAAAAGTATGCATGAATTCTATGGGTTCACTGAAGCAGAATATGTGAATTGAATGAATGCTAACAGCGTAAAATTAGAGAAGAAAGATCTGCAATGAATATCAATATTTTACTAGTAATCCACTAACTCAATCTGACATTTTTATCTATTGGGGCATGTAGGTCTGATGTCAAGGGACTACACAGTTACAAAATCCAATGTTTAATTCATGATGGCCTTAACAGAATGTACAAAAACTCTCTGAAAAAGCAAGGGAATCCCGTAAGAAGCTGATTTAGCCAGGCCATGTACCAACAGCATTTGGAAAATATATATTTTTCTATGAATGAATGAATGGCAACTGATCATTCTGCAATCTTTGTAGTTATCTGTCAATAATTTCACTTGGTATTTACACTACACTACACTACAAGTGTATGTGGGCATGTAATATTCATTTTCACCACATTCAGGTTATGGTAAACTCTCATATTGGATTCCAATTACAGTAATTTTACCATTGAATTCTACGAAACCATATAATTTTCCTCTGTGATGTCATTAGCTTTTGAAAACTTAAAAAACTATATGTCACAAATACATCTGTGAATGGCATGAGAAGGGCATTGAATTGTTTCTTTTTTCTAGAGCTAACGGAACTGCAGTTAATATTGAATGGACTGGGCTGTGGTGTGTATTGTCTCAAATTATTATCTCCCAAATTAGCGCAAGGTTAAGATTTTCTCCTGCTGGAGGTTGGTAGGCCTCTCCTAATAGGCTAATATGATATAATCATAAATCATTTCAATCAACATCGAATTCCAGTGAAATTCCATATGTGGTAAGGGACAAACCAATTGATGGGTTCTGGACTTCAATTATATTTGCTTCTTACTGGGAATTAAAAAGTCCTGCAACACTAAGCTACATACTAGTTTTGGAATGTATGAATGGAAGTAATTTTGAAATGCAATTGGCCAGTAGACCCCACAGAGGACATAAAACATTGTAAAATGAAAATACAATCCTCGGTATACACTTGGATAGCCTTTAACATTTAAAATTTTCAGAGTTTAGTGTTTGCAAGAAGCAGCAGAGCTGGTGATGCAAAGGGCACGACGAAAAAAATGAAAAATATATTCAGCAATAATATAACGACGTTGAAATGCTCACGATACCCATCGTTAACGCATTAAAAGAGTTTTGAAAAGGTCAGAAGTATTAATATGTTTTCGCTGGCCAAAACGAGGCAGAAACAACCTACTATCGAGAACATCGTTTCACGCATTAAAGAGTTTTCCACTGGGCGAATGAAAAGCGCTACGTATGTAATCCATAATTAAATACTTCTCGATCATTTCCATTTATAAGTGCGTTATATTTTGGATATATAGGAAAACGTCGAATCAATGAGCGAACAGGGGCGTGATCCAAATGTAATGAAATTGCGATATTGCATTTAACTCGTATGGGCAGTAATCATTCAATCAACATTTGAAGCAACCCTTGAAGCTTGAAACCGCCTCGTTGAATGAATAAAACGTCAGTACAATTTCAGTATCTAATTTTCCCATTGCACTATTCTGCGGATATATTTCAATACTTTTCAACAATTTCATCCGAAGGCTTTCGTTTATTAACAGTAAGTATTCCGGTGTTGATAGGCAAACCGTATTATTTAACTCCGTGAGGTTCGTGTCGCGATGTCAAAAAATTCAGTAGATAATTTTGCATTTGGTTACGTGTACTTTTACTTCTTGTGAAATATAAGGCAAAGTTATTTTGATATAGTATACTTTAATTGCTGCACACACACACGGACGAGCGACTGGTCAGCGACAGAAATATTACGCGCGAGTAAATATTCCCCTTTCAGGTGGGTATTATTAAATCATGTATGGCAAACCATTAAAATCTGTATGTTAATAATGGTAAATCAATGAGGAGCTGAACAAACACTGGACGATCCATCGTCATCATGCCTCGTATAGTAAGTATCGCAAACCGCAGGAGGAAACGTAGGTGTTTTGTTCAGCACATTGACGTTAAATAAATTACTGTTCTATACATTTTTCATGTGCTCATAACTAAGCGACTGCGTTTCTTTTTTCAAGATAATCTACCTACTTACTGTGAACGTATGCAACTGCGCGATCACAGTTGTACTGAACGGCAAAGCGACATTGAAGCATGTAAATGAACTTTATGGCATTACACCCCGCAGGTACCCATAATATGCTAATATAAATATTTTGTTTTCCAACCTCCAACGTATGTGTATAGCATGGCTGAATTTGAAAGGTGAGGTGAGTCTGATTGACATTTTTAGTGTAAAATAGGATGAGATTCTTTTGCACTGTGAGCGAACGCATTTTCTGAACTGCAGTAGCCTTTGGATGACTTATGCAAATCAGTGGAAGGTTTTCATATACTGTACTATAATAATTTGAAGCTTCAGAGCACACTACACATTCGAAATCACATTATGAAATTATTTTCTAGAGTATTATTGTGATGCCCTTACCGTTATCTACTATGTTTCTGTAAGAACTTTTCGTTTTTATATAATTTCCATCGTTGGTCGAACAAAAAGGCATGGCAAGACAAAAAAAAATTCATGGGCATATCTCTGTATCTAGTTACTGGGTAAGTGACGGCCGACCGCAAGATAGCATCTTCATACATGTAGCAGTTATCGTTGCATGTATAAGCAAACTTCTTAAAACCCAACACGGCAAATTACGGCCGGCATTTTTCACAACAGATTATAAATAATGAACCTACCAAAACATAGACCGCTTACGACAAGCAACTTGCTATTATTTATTAATGCTAAACATGGGAACCATATGGGAGAAGAAACACTACAGTAATACTCCTTTTATATTATTTCTCAGTGAAAGCAGGAGGGGAATCCGCTTTGCAATTATCACATTTCTTCTTCATTTGAATCACTACAGTAATTGATATTGTAACTATCACTCTTTACCTATCCGGATTACTCGAAACAAAAAGGAATGTTAATAATTTAAATTTTAATTTTCGCTTTGAAATTACAAATTATGTCTACAGTAAATACTTAAAAAAAAGAATCCCAGAATATAGCTTAAAAAAACAATTTTGTTTCGTGGTGTACGTTAATTTATGAATAAATTATCAGCAGGAGCGCAATTTTGAAAGTGAACGGTTTTAATCAACGTTTTTGCACGTGCACCAACAGGTTTTCTGTACGAGAAGACAAACAAACCATCCAAAACCGCACATACCTGCTGCCCACGTGACTGTACAATAAAACAAGCGTGGTGGTAAAGTGTTATCAAAAATATTTTTTCAGTACGGACTGGTTTACGTGGTGTCACACTACGTACGAAGTTAATTGACTGCCAAAGAGGGCGAGCCAGTCGGCCTTGGATTTTTAATCATCCGATAGCGATACATACGGTTACAAAATACCGTACTATACCGGCAAATTGTGACGTCAGAACTGCCCACAATCACGGTCTTTATAAAATCGAAATGAACTGATTGTGAGTTACGAGCTGATATGGAATTTGAAAATAAATACCACTCTCCCTCTCTTATTACCTATCTGGAACTATATTTTAAAAAGTCTGAAGATTAATTTCAATGAGAACAGCACATGGACAATTACTGTTTTCTAAGTCCCTTGCTATGGAAACGTAGCATGGCCCACTTTTCTGTTTCCAGTTTATGTCCACTAGCGTCTACCCTCATCTCCCCTTCCCTCACAAACCTTAACATTTCATAGTTCCTAGGACCCTTTTACAACAGCACATAGGGGTCTCCAATCTACTGCCGTAGATCACATCCGGCATAATGCAAGATTTTATCCAGCCCTCTTTAGGGACGGCATCTATTTTTTGAAATTATCAAATTTTTCCTTCATTCTGAATCATATCATGTTTACTACCGAAAAAAATACAAAGAAAGCAAAATTAAAACTTCGGAGACCCCTGATTTATGGGATAGAGTTGCATCAGCTACTTCATAGCAAACAAATTGCTTCAATCAAGTTTGCTACTCTTAAAGAAATGTTGAAGTTGACAGATGAAATCTGACCAAACATATGCATGGGAGTACAATATAGAAACAAGTTGCTGTTAGATTATGGTTGCTGATAAGCTGGTTGATATATCGTCCTAATAGTGTTTATTATACTTCAAATTTATCATCATCACAACACTTCTACTTTACCACACGCAGAACTGGAAAAGTGAGAGTAGCTTAGTCAACTGCTCTGTATTACTCATAAATCTGTAATATGAAACGTCCATTCTTCTTTGGCAAAGGGTACTACTCAATTACTTACTGGCAATAAAAAGTATGGTGTTTCTGTGTTGTGTGCAGTACCATATGTTTTTTTAATGTATTAACTGTCGCATGCAGACCCCAATAATGTGCGGGAGGACACATTTTTTGCGGGTACTTTTTGCTTGAACAATTTTTGTTGTAAACTTTGTTTTTCACAATTATACTTTTTAGTCTTAGGCAATAATATATTTTCAGATGACACTATCACTGTACTATACTAAAATAAAGGAACTGTACATGAGTGTAAGTACTATGATGCTATAATACCTTGGGTCCGGGAGTTGAATTCTTTTGCTAGCACGAGCAGCCGGAGTTGTTTTGCTCTTTTCCATCGCCATCAGATAACTGACATCGGCGAGGACGGCTTCTAAGTCTGCCATGTTTCTTTGCTTTGCTCACGATTGTTTGACGTGAAGAGCCAATGCAAATCAGGAAATGAAAGTTATTTCTTGCACGTCACAGTTGATGCTGCTTCTGGGCAAGTTAGTTAGTGTTCATTATTGGAAGGCTTGCTTTATATCTAACCAATCTAAAAATATAGATGTATATTGTAAAACTGCATTACACCTCTAGATTTTGGAGAAGAAATATACCACACTTGCTATACTGTCAAATCAGAAGCTTTAAAATCTGATGCAGTCAATAAAACATAGCATTTTAATTAACACCGAGATCAATGCCAAATCCTTTTTTTTATAAAATCTCATTTGAAAGCTTTCTGATATGAAATGAATGAATGAAATATTCTTCAGATTGCACCGAAACTGAATTAATGTAGCTGATGAATGCAGTACAAAAATTGATTTTTTTGCTACAACTGCGCTGCTTGTTTGCAAATTTCAAAGAGATTTCTGTATTTTAAACATTAAAGATGGCATGTGAAATTTCCTTGCCCGTCTCTGACATACGAAACTGCAATAGGCTAACGTCACTTCCCAACCTTGATGGAAACATTTACCGGAAAGAGGGCCTAAACAAAACATGACTGTTACTTTTCCAATATGAAGTCTACCATACAATAATTTAAAACAAAACATGGCACTATACCTGTAACAATTGGCACCACCTGGATGATTAAAGCATTTTGTGATTCAAAGAAATAAAATGGAAATATGTTGACGCACTCTCGAGTGGAGATTACTAATCAGTAAGTTGAAAAAATGATGGTGACAGGTAGTTAGACTGTACTTCAGCTGTAATTACTGTTTCCTTAATGCATATTGTTTACTAATTAGCCTGTGCACAGCAAAATTATACGTATACTGGCGACTGTATGCTTTATTGACGCATGCTTAAAATACATTTGGTGACTGGCGATTAGTAGATGGAAATATTAGTCAAATGATTTACTAAAGACAAACAGATTGAATCTCTCAACCTTATAAATCCAGCTTATTACTTGCTTAACATAACCTCATTACCACAAAAACATACTGAAAATAATTTAAGAAATTAAAGTGGTCATGGTCAACATAAATGATAATGTAGATCGAGCTATTGTTATCAGTTTTGACATGAACACTCTTTAACTTTTGATAAACTTCAACAGAACACAAATATCCACAAAGGTCATTATATCTTAATATCTGTGTTCATGTAATGTCATAGTCAGCTCAAAACCTAGTCTTAAAAAATCATCATTCCATGATATAGTATAGTGTGAATAGTGGCAGAAGTTATATACATCAAAATCACTCTGCTGAGATAACCAAACCTAACCCCATTGATAATTAAATGTTATTTGCCATGCAACTATTTTATTTCTGAATACTTTCAATTTAAAAAACTACTGTATTTTAAATGTTGAACCGTATCTGATGTAACATTTAATGGCGATTTCTGGCAGAATTACTGTATATAATAATTTAATTTATTAATTAAAATTATCACAGTAATGTTGTAGATTTGTAACAGCGACATCTCCCCAATATCAAGTCAAAAAATGGAGTAATTTGCAACGGGTTGGCATTTCTCTTGTATTCTCATTTATGTATAGTGAATATTCAAAGATTCGAATATATACTTTATCAGTATTTTATTAATCCATGGTCAATCTATTCGACCAGAGGTGACGAACCTATGACACATATGATGATTAAAAGTGGTGCATTGTATGTATCGCAGTCATACTAATTAAAATGTAATTTTACTAATACATTGGTATTGGGAAAAACTTATTAGTAGAGAAAAATCTATAACATAAATTATAGTAATAGTAGTAGCCTATAGATAGAAAGGGAATGGCTGATATGCTAAATAGAATTCAATGGACGAGCAAGAGTGGCACAAAAAAATTAGGGAACTTAATAAAATCATGGCTATGGCTATGACATATAATATTATCTTAGCTATACACTGTCCTCTATAGTCTATGCTATAGTTCACCCAGGTATTGCATTATATGTGAGTCTAACCTTAAGATAACTGTTGCTAAACGGTTACAGGTAATGTCCAGTCCATTGGTTCAAGTTGAAGTTCTGAATCACAGTATTGCAGTTATGCCCTTGACTCGCGTGTAGCCTAGTTAACTGCAAGTTATATATATATAGATTGCAGTCTGAACTTTCTCGTGGTAATTTGCAAGACATATGAGGTTCATTAAAACATGAATATTCTTTTAGCTAACTAAACTTAGATACCTTTTTATACAACATACATCTCACAATCCCCGGAATTAGTAGTAGTCAGTAAGTCCTTGAAAAAAAATTGTCGACTCTACATTTTATAGCTGCAACAACTAACTACTTCCCAACTAACAGTCTGACGTTGTTTGATTCTGGAGTAAATAAAACAATATTTCCGGGAAACTTCTTCATTGCAGTGCAACTCTACAGCGCATCTGCTGGACAGATCGCACAGAACACAGCGCTCATTTGTTTTTTGCTGAGCAGAAATAAACTACATTTTACAAAGTTACCAGAATTATCCATTATTTGGTCGAATTGATTAATATTTTTCGACCTTGCGGGTATGAGTTTTCTACTATAATATTCTGTAAAATTCTCTTTTGTATGTTGACTCTGACTAGGCCATTAAGTAAGCCATTTTTTTCAATAGCAGCCCTTATAGGTTTTCCTACATAGGTTGGAGTAGTTCTTACTATGCTGTGATAAATGAAAACCATTCATAATAGGTGTTTATTTGGCAACCGCTATATTAATTGCAGCATAATTCTAGTTCTTTTTGCTGTACTTCAAATTGCTATTGCGCTCTAGGTTCAGCCAATTCTATAGTCTCTGCAGTTTACTTCAATAAATGAAAATACTATTTAAATAAAAGAAATGACGATGTACAAAATTAGCATTCTACTATTGAAAGAACTACGTGATTTTATATTTTTTCCTATAAGCTGGTTGGCTATTGAGCAGTATCGTATTGAATACTTGAAATGTTTTGCGACGTTAGTAAGAATATGTTTTATATTATTTCTATGCAGGTGTGTGCTTGGTCTCCTAAAATGTATAGGCCTTCCGATATTTACACATGACTACTCTTGACGATTATATAACATAGAATTCGTAAAACACACCCCTCTTTATTAATATACAGTACAAGGAATTAGTGCTTATTCGTTCACCCACTAATAGCACTTTATAAAGGCATAATACATGGATGATATTGAAAGCCACAAAGGAACTATATATGGTACAGTTCAATGGCATGGAGATCCTAATTATATATGAGAAAACAAACTGATGTATAATCAAAAATTCCATTGGTTCTGTAGACATTCTAAGAACTATAAAAGATCCCGAGAAGCCAGGAACATTGGAGGATCTCAACATAGTTTTTGAAGAAGGCATTGATGTTTTGCCAAACCTGGAAGAAGATCAGTGCATTGTTGAAATTCAATTTAGGTTCGTTCTAATTGGGGGCATAAATCATTGAAAAGGAAAGTCATAGCAATAAATTAGGTTGACATGGCATCTGAAACAATTTTATACATGTTATTATTAAAAATTGGTCAATAAGAACTCTAGATTGTGCTAACAAAGTGGATGTTTTAGACAGATGAGTCCAATCTCTAATGCAAGCCTTGATATAACTTGTATGTTTACAGGCCAACAATTCCTCACTGTTCACTCGCGACGTTGATTGGCTTGTGTATAAGAGTTAAGTTAGAGAAAAATCTTCCAAAAAACCATAAAATTGGTATTTTTATAGCAGAAGGAACACATAACACAGGAGATGAAAGTATAAATTGTTTTTTTATTCATAATATTTGTTGAGCAACATTTATTTTAACATCATCATTTCAGTAAATAAGCAGATTAACGACAAGGAGCGAACAACTGCCGCCATGGAAAACCCAAGCATTCGAAAAGTAGTCGAACAATGCATTAAAGAACCAGACTGATTTCAGGAAATAGAAGAAATAAGATTCACTGAGTTTCATGACTCTATGCTATGCAGTGATGTTAAACGTTATGTGAATTGACGTCAATGCACTGTTGTACCATACTGATTATACAATAGTACTATCTCGAATGAAAGTATATTCCCTTATAAAACCCAAGCTCTAATGAACTATATTCCATTGTAACATAGTTGAAGCAGATAATGTGAATACCAGCCATGTCACACAAGACCCCAGACTGTTGTCTCATGGTCTTGAAGGTGCATGATTAAACAAGTGAAAATTCAAGCCCAGATGTTCATAGATAGCTGAATATTTCCTTTTACAAATACAAGATTTGATTTTCAATTTTGAATTTCTTCCTTTTTCTTCATAGATTTTAACTTTCGCTTCCTTTTATTTACTATAATCTGCTCAATATCTTTATTATTCGACTCTAAAGCGATTTCCTCTACGCTGTTTTTTGCAAAAACTCCCTCCCCATTATTTAATATGCTAGTTCCTGAAACACAAACCATGGCAAGTTTTCTTTCTTCATCAGAGTCACTGTAACGAAATATGTTACTTTTTGTTAACGGATGATTGTACTTCAAGGATATTCAAATAAATATGTTGACATGCAAATAAAAAAATTTGTACTCTCAAACCTCGATGATGAAACAATTAAAGTTTTCCTCCTTGTCGTCTGATTGTTCTCTGTTGTGTCATTGATTTCAGAGTTGGAGGATTTCAGTAGCCGTATGCCATGTAGACTTGTTACTTTCATTGGCTTTGATTTGACGTTGATACCTTTTATTGACCTGCTTATAATAATACCTTAAAAAATCATTTAAATCAAATTCTAATTAAGCTTTAGAAGTCTGTAGAGTTCTGGAACAAATGAGATACATAAGTGGGGTACTACTTGCATTTAGATTACCTATCCAGCAAAGACGTAAGCTTCTTTGCAACATGAGCTTTAAATTCAGGTGTAGATATCAGATCAAAGTTAGTTTCATCTGACGAGTCCTTGCTTCTCTTGGATGGTTTTAAGTTCTTTACGGGAACATCATTGTCTGTAGATATATCTTCAGCAGTTTTCCTCTGCAAAGCAATGAAGATAGTTCCACAAATACATAAGTGCACAAGGTGGAAATTTTCTGCATAATCTGGCAAACAAATGTTTGTGGAAGAATTGCTGTGCTGGAAAGCATTGTGACCTATAGTAGAATAATGATGGCATTCATTATATGACATAAAAATGGTCTGTATTGTGAAGCAATTTTCAGCTTACTAATGTCAGACTCAGTAAAAAAACTACCGACTCCGACTAGAACTGTTATCCAAAACTCCTGTCTTTTCCTCAGTCAAATTGTCACATGATTACATTCATCATTGCTCTTATTTTCGCTCAATGTTTGTAACTTTTCAATAAATGATTCCAAACATCACAACGGTATAGCTATAGCAGTTACTGTATATCAAAACTATGACAGGATAGGTCTCTGTAAAGTAGCATGATTTACGTTGGCAGTGATGATATACCTTCACAGCCCTGTTAAGAAGTGCAGTTCTTCTAAAATCGAGTTACGTTTGGTTGTGGTAGCTAAGTGAAGTTGGGGTTAGTACTTTACTTGTCCTCGTATCTTATTATGTAATTTACTTTCCAATTTACTCACGTCCATATGAGTGATCAATTCTTCCGAGACCGCTTCTTGAAGTTTCTTCATCGAGTCATCTTCTTCGGACGAAGAACTGGATGACATATTCGAAAGACCAGAACACTTTAAGCCACATAAAGCACAAAGCCTATCTACATGTATACATTGACATGTATCTCAAACCAGTACAAATTCAGCTAGCTATGCGGTGAGAACTGCAGTCGCGATATTCATTCTCTGCTTTCAAATTTTTGGTTGAGAGCATTGGCATTACGGCCATGGATATCCTAAAGTTATGACGTCATTAACAAAACACGTGTTCCCCGTTACTAGACAACTCATGTATACTAGTACTCTAGTCACTAGTGTAAAATACAACTTAGTACTTAACCATCATAACTAACAGATGATTTTCGTTTTATCTAATTAAATCCAGTTTAAAACTGAATAGCAAATGCCTCAGGGAAAACTGAAGACAAAGGTTAAAGTCCCAGACGCGGCAAAGAAAAAACATACACAAAAACAAATCAGGGGTCCAAGAAAAGGAGGTTCGATTCATATCTGTAGCACTGTATATCTGTATTCGCTATTTTACGGCTAAATTTATCGTTCGATATATCACGTTTGCAGGCAGGGTTATAAAGCCAAAGAAA
Organism: Halocynthia aurantium; assembly: GCA_013436065.1. NCBI lineage: Eukaryota > Metazoa > Chordata > Ascidiacea > Stolidobranchia > Pyuridae > Halocynthia > Halocynthia aurantium. The sequence goes on from QXVX01007932.1 coordinate 36,489, forward strand.
ACGAAGATCATTCAGACAAAGAAATTACAGAAGGTTTGATACCCATTTCTTTTTTATTATTTTGTTTCGGACTTCAATCCAAGTCATTCTTATATTTCAGGATCTCTCAGCTTCCATCAACAAAAGAATAGAATCCGAGGTCATATTACTGGCTCGAAAGAACACATCATTGTCTATAATTCGTGGCTCCAATTCCAAGGAAGCTCCAGCAAGCAGCACAAAAAAGTAAACAATGGCATCAAAAATACAAAAGGTAGATGAAAGTGATGAGGATGAATGTATTGTTGAGGATATGGGATCTGATTTGGATAAGGATGAAGATGAAGAAGACAAGATGGATATTAATGAAGAAATTAAAGTAGATTTTGAGGGTAAGCTGATCACTTCACATCTCAGTGGTTGGTATAGTTAAACATGAATAGTTATGAAAAAGGCAGTGTTGTGCAGCTTCTTGTTCATGTTAGCATACTTGTTGTTCAATAAACTTTCCCAAGTACTTATCATCAATTTCATCAGATTCCATACCTCCACTAATCACTGATTTTTATTTAGGATTTCAGATTTCCGATAATGATTTTCATGGTATCAGACAACTTCTCAAACAATTGTTCCCCAAAGAAAACCTGGACACAAGTGCTCTCAGCAATCTTTTAATTTCTCAAAACTTTCTCGGCACCGTGTTGAAGCAGAGCGATGTATTGCTTCTAATTTTTCAATACTGCGATTGACTTTATAGGATTGATTCGAATACATTCCTTTTTAAGATTCCAGAGGATTCAAGTGATGATAGCGAAAATGATGATGTTTTTGGAATAACAAGCTGTTTAAGCGTCAATGGGATGCCCAAACCTGTTCCAGCTGTTGAGCAAGTAATTACAATGTTAGCTGACAAAATTTCTCAGCATGCAACCGATGAGAAAATAAAATCTCACTTCACAAAGGTATCAATATCTTATAAACTGTTATTTTCTTCACACACTAATCCAGTGTATTATGGTAATATCTTAATTATTTGTTTCTGCAGTTGCTGTCATCCAGTAAAGATAATCTGTGTTTTGGCTGGATTATTAATGAGAGATTCATAAATCTTCCTCCACAGGTGTTATAGCTACATAATCCAAAAGAGCACTCACCTAATCTGTATCATCTATTTACCAATATTGATTTTATTGCCAGGTGGCACTTCCCATGTTCGAAAAGTTGTCTTCGGAACTCGGCGAGGCGTCCAAGCGGGATCACAAAACTTGCTATGACTTTGGCAGCTTCCTGATGATATGCAAAACCTACAGAGCGAAAAATAAGAAGAACGGGGAGAGTTGTGATCAGCAGTTTAAAAACGCAGAGGAGGAACTCTTCATGGAATACGCAACAGCGAGTGTAACCTACCCTTTGAAAGAAGCTGCTGGATTGATCTCTGGAAGTTGGGATGAAGACGCAGACGAGTTTGAATCTTGCAGAACTGTGTTAACATTTACAAAAGATTCTTTTGCCAAAATCATCTCGAAACTGCAAAAGCATTTGTCATTTCCTGTAACATAAATAAATTACTGTCAGGAAATATGGTTGTCTGTTTTTTTTGAATCATAGAATTAGTAGATACAATTTATTTGATAGCAGTAGCATAGAGTGGAGGCTGACAGTTTACCATAGTATCTTCGAAAATGGTTTAATAGAACGCAGTATATTCACTAACATGACATTCATGACTAACATGATCGATGGTAAACTTAATGTCACGCGTACATTTTTGATTTAAAGTTGTTTCTATAAAGTAAAATCGTGGCTCCCATTCGGTGCCTTATGGTGAATACAAGTTAACTCCTTAAACGTAGGGAAGTGTACATAGGTGGTATAAAATCTTTAAATCGATTACGATAGATATCTACGTACGGATTCAAGCGTTTTAAGGACTATCCGCCTCATCGTAGTTACTATAAACACAAAAAAGATATATTACATTCGGCTGTTGTGTAGTTTTAGAGCGATTCAACTATGAATGGCGTTAAAAAATCACAGATCGATCTGAAATATCATTTTGTTGGTCCTACAAATCATCCTGGTATACAACAAGAGTATTCGCCTTTTTCCTGACAATTTCCAATTTTCTCCAAATTGGGTAGATAAGCAAATCGTGTAACAAGCTTAAGGAGCTTAACGAGCTTGCACCTTGTTGGCTTATATGACAAGCAGAATTATAATAATCCCAGGCATTACGCTGGAATAATTAGCGCCCTATTTGTTCAATTTTTTGTAAACGCCTAGTAGCCTAATTATTATTTAAGAAATCTTGAAGGTTCTCACATAAATATATTCAGGTACCAAATAACAGTTTATCCCACATTGGTTGTCTTGCACTACGATTCCTGTAGATAAAGAAAAACTTAAAGTATTATGGGAGATTTGAATCTTATGAAAAGAGAAAAAGAAAGAGGAAGAATATTGGTTTGAGAATGTGTTAGATCTGATAAAAAAAAGTAGACTTACAGCGCAAGCTCAAACCAAACAAATACGGTTTTATATTGATCGTATTCGTATACATTGCACAAGTCTGTCCGATATCTTTAGCCTTGCTGACAAAACGTTGATCTTTAGTATAACAGCTAGTTAGATGAATGACACGGAATCTGCTAGAGCTAAACACGAAGGCATCGAAGGGGATGTGGATGCCAATGATGATATTGAAATTGCAGGGGAGCCTTCGACTAAGAGAACATATAGAACGTGGAGGCGCATTCTGAACACCCTAAATGTAAGTGTAGTAAAAAAAAAGGTATATTATGTTAATATATCTGTTTGAATGTTTTGATTCCTTTCAAGACAATTTTTTTTAGGTGTTAAATAGAGTACGCCCACTGGCTTCCTCTAATGCTAAAAGAAAGGACAACGAAGAAAAAGTGGAACGAAGAAATTCTTTTTTAAAAAAATTCTCTATGCCTGCCAGGGCGTCTGGTTTAGCATTTGATAGTGGGGTGAGGCAAAAAAGCGATGTTTCAAATGATAACAGGTTAGATAATAAAAAAAAATGAAAACAGTTCTATTCAAAATGCTATTACCCCGACATTGTTTTTTCATTTACGTACACTGTATTTGCGGATTACTATTGCCATTGCTTCATGTTAGATTTTCTGCCGAAGATTTGGTCGTTGATCCCGAAGGGAACACAATTTTCATTTGGCTTGGAATTGTTAGTATCGCTTGGCTATACAGCATGTGGAGCCTAATAGTTCGTCAGGCTTTTCACGAGCTTCAAGAATACAATATGATGGTGAGACAAAGGGATAGGAAGCATCTTTAGCTAGCATGACACAAAGAATTTAGTGAAGATCTCAGAAATACCGTATTCGTTATACGTCGGTTGTAAACCAAACGATTTGTATTTAGGTGATATGGTTCATTCTTGATTACTCTTTCGACTTCATCTACGTATTGGATATCATATTTCAACTACGAACTGGATATTTGGAGAACGGTTTGTTGGTGTATGAATCGGGAAAATTGGCAAAAAACTATGTTTACTCACGTTGGTTCATCATTGACTTACTGTCTCTATTTCCTCTCGATCTTCTGTACTTAATCTCAGACGCAATCAATCCACTGTTACGTTTCCCTCGCTTTTTCAAAGGTCACAGAGTTAAAGCGTTTTACAGGTGAGTCTTCTTGTTCAAAACCCGATTTTCAGATGCTATCATGTTCATGACTACTATAATGATCACAAATACGACCTAACGCTGAATCCTTTACAGGCGAGCGGAATCTCGAACCTCATGGCCAAATTTTCTTCGCTTCATGAACCTCACACACACTTTGATGCTACTGATGCACTGGTTTGCTTGCTTATACTATATGATCAGTGAAGCAGAGGGGTTCATCAAAAAAGACGGTAAAAATGCTATCTCAGTTTACAGTTTACTTCATGAAAAATTCTCAACATTACCCAATACGACTAAGTCTCAAGTTACTAGTGTTCATTTAACTCATNTTTACTTCATGACAAATTCTCAACATTACCCAATACGACTGAGTCTCAAGTTACTAGTGTTCATTTAACTCATCGGTATTACTGTATATTATATTTTTGCGGAGAGGAATGTAAATGTATTTTAAAACTTGTGGTGCTTTTACATTTGTTACCGAGAGTTACTTTACAGGATTACAAAGAGGCTGGGCGTATCCCCTGCCCGATAACGTAACTGCTGATTCAGCATGGAGTGGTCTGAGGAGAAAATATTTACATTCAATCTACTGGTCGTGTTTGACCTTGACTACAATTGGTGAAAAACAATCTCCGGATACAGATTTACAGTAAGCTTTCTTATTGTACAATACAGCAGGTATAAAAAATCAGCTACAAATAGCCGGTGGTGAAAATTGAATAATCTTTTTTCCCAATTTTTGATATATTTGATTGATAGCTTGATATATTGATGTCTAGCATTTTATTGCAAGCGATTGCGGAATAATAGTTGCATATGTAAATGTTTTAATACGTTTAGATATCTGTGTACACTTGCTGCATACTTCTTGGGCATCTTTGCATTTGCAAGCGTGGTCGGTGAGTTAGAACTCCATTACTATCTTTCTATTGATTTCATCGATTTTGCAAATACTGTACAGCAATATAATTGAATTGTACTAAAAACTACTATAAAGGTTGTGTATAGACCTATACGATAATTGATTTAATGTTATTATAGCACAGTATAAGCCAACCTTATTCTCCAAACAGATGACAGTATAACTGAATTGTATACTTAATAGGATATCGGTAATATAGCTTTGTTTTATTACAGGTCAAGTTGGCAGTGTCATAGCCAATAAAAATGTGGACCGACTGGAATTTGAAAGACTGGTGGTGAGTAAATCTTTAAATTCAATTGCAATCCATTCCTTTTACTTAGGTCACGTGATTAGAATACCCAAAATTTGATTGACTGACAGAAAAGTAGGGAAAATACAAGTTTGTTGTTGTCTGTTTGCAACAGGACAATGCTAAACATTTCATGAAAACGAAAGGAGTCGCCAAAGACATGCAAAAACGAATATTACGTTGGTATGACTATTCCTGGACTCGCGGAATATTAAGAGGCGCATCAGATGTAAATTCGTTAGGAATGATTCCAGACACGTTAAAAGTTGAACTGGCGATTCGTGTCAACATGGATACACTGCGGAAGGTGCTAAACAAAACAGCGAATAATATGAGTACTAGCTGGTCATAACAACTAGTTTTACTCGCTTACTTTAATTTATATGTCTCTTAATGGAACCGTTTTTAGTACTCGATTACTTTTATGGCAATTCAGGTTTCCATCTTCAAACTAGTCCAACGTGAATTCTTGTACGCTATCGTGTTGAAAATGCGTTCATTCGTCTTCACTCCGGGTGACTTGATATGCAGGAAGGGTGAAGTTGCGAAAGAGATGTTTATAATACAACATGGACTTCTTAGCGTTCTGAAGTTAGTGTAACATTCTACTTATCGAGTAATTCACAGATTTATGCAAAAGCTACAACCACGTTAGTTTCCTGACCTTGTCCTTTTTTACAGTGATTCCGGTAATGTTGTCGCCACCTTGGCACCAGGAGATTTTTTTGGTGAAATCGGAATATTAAACATTGCCAACGGTGTTAACAAGAGAATGGCGAACGTCATTTCTGTGGGATATTCTGAAGTTTTCTCATTGGCCGGAAAGGATGTACTTCAAGCAATGAAATACTATCCAGGTTTGATCCTAATGTACAGAATAAGTTATTTAATACGGCAGCGATTCATGAATTCGTGATAAACGGTCGTTCTAGAGGCGAAAAATCTACTGCTTCTATATGGACGTCAACGACTAAACGAAACCAATAGTTCGGACGCAATGACATCCACTGACAACCTTAAAACCCGTATATACAGCAGCGTAAGCGGAAGCGGTAGCGGCAGCGGTGGTTCCTCATTCAGGTAAGTTTTAAAGTTGAAAAAATGGAACCTAACCAATTATTTAAAACGAAGAAAATATGGCATATATGATATAAAACCGCTGCCGTGTCGAACCTTAAAATTAAATAGCTCAAGTCCCATACAAGCAACGAAGAAAACCGAAAACCCTAAGAAAAGTCGTCCTCGGAAAACTACAAAACAATCATTCGTTGTCTTATCAATGGCAGGAGCTACCACTGCAGCAGCTGCTTCGTTACCGGCTGGACAGTTGGGTAAGACACACTTGAAAATCTTTAAAATTATCTAATATACAAAAGACATGGGTTTTTGTTGAAAAACAGTAAATTACGAAGATCAACCGGAAAAGACATCAAATAACGAAAATAATTCGCCAGGATTCGGATTTGAAAATCTTTCTACTGGGAAGGAAAGCGTGATAACTTCCACACTGAAATTGAAACTTGAGGAAAATTTAGATCAGTTGGTAAGTTGGTTTCATTGCCTCTCAAACTCAAACGAGATGTACTGGCTCAAACGAGCAGTACTGGATTCACCCTATTACAATAGAAGCGTCGTGTTTAGGGCAGGACAAGGCGACAATAAATACGCCTGTTACGATATTGGTTAATGGTGCTGGGTGGTCGTAGTGATCATCATAGCAATAAACTATATAACCAAAATATTTATGACAAATGGATAAACATTGTAGCGCGGCGTGAATAAACGGTACTTTAAGAATTATGAAATGTGAGTCCCTAGGTGGCTACAGAGAGCACTCGCGATTATAATTGCGCTTCTTCTCTGCAGCAATCGATCGTGTCTCATTGTGAAAACCTTCTTATACTTTGTGAGGAGAAAATGAAAGAAGAAAAAAATACGACCTTCAAACTGAACCAGGAAGCGAAAGATACTGAAGTTCTAACCCCAAACTCCATTGCAGAGCAGGTTATTTTTTTTATTGATGCTGCTAAACTCTTACCCTCCTAGCCGAGTCAAGGAAAATGCCCATTGGGTAATTAACTAATCAAAGTTTGTATAGGCGTAAGTTTTCATAAGATTTATCGCTATGCTATTTTATTGCAATGTATTGCCATATGAATGGATAACGCGCTAGAAAAAATAATTCCTTGTTCATCTAACATGACAGCAATGCAACATAAGCGAATCATCGGGAACTGAGTTTCTATCTACCCTAACCGAAGAAGACAGTAGGACAAACACAGGAGGGGTGCACAGAGAGGCTAAGATTCTCGGAACCGCAGACAACTCTTGTAATGTTGACGTCACCGATTCTACAACAACCAGTATAAGTGTAGCATTAAACCAGGTAGCTGTTCTAGAAAACGAAACGGATAAAAAGAAATCGTGCTTGGACTTAACTTGCGTGAGTCATATTTCTGAACCCGTTCCAAATGAATGCACATCATTAGAGTCAGAATCCTGAGACAGCAACTCAATAACAATCGTAGCATGAATGAATATGTAAAACCGTACTATACTGTTCAACTTTCAACTGTTTTTATGAAATATAATCAACTATATTTGTGATATGTCATTGCTACAATTTCAAATATACAGCTATTATAAAAGATTTATATTGATCATAGCATAGTATGCATAGGTATTTTAATTTATAGCGAGTTGATTCGCTTATTAAAGAAAAATAATACATAATAGTACAGTAGATGCACCCCCTACGTTTGTATATCTTCTCCGGTTACGGAAATCGTAAAAAAATGGCTATTGACAGATGAAGCATGGCATGACAACGAATTGTTCGGGGGGAGGTAAAATGGGTTCATGAGGAAATCAGATATGATAAATGGAAATATTTGACTTTCTTCTTATACAATTAAACGGCCCACGCTGGCAGCTCATATAGCTGAATTACTTTAGCTGATCACTCGCCATTAAGTTTTTAGACTGATAAATATTAGGTGAAGCAATTTAAGTACCCTACAAGATAGCCTGTTTTGTACGTGACGTAAATTATCAGTGAGGAAACCAGCAACCATATGCCTGTGTTTGCGAAAGCGATAAGGCGACCAGTATTTGCCTGTCGTCTCTTGTTAGTAAAATATTTACAAATATGAGAAATCATGTTGTATTACTGCAGTTGCCGTGTAATACTTCCTAGGAAGCAAACATCCCATGAAATTGTGGATCTTATATATAGGCAGTTCCAATTTATCAGTGGCATATTCATGTCTGCGATTTAGCGTCAAGGTGCTAAAACGGCTGTAATGTGTAGCGTTGCTTTTATATTGGAGCACGGCAATAAACCTGTGCAAAGTAAATTCTATAGATTTACAGTAATCAACGCATAACAGAACAGGCAATGCATGCGACAATAAAATGTATAGTGCAGCAAACGTCCATTGCTATAAAACACAACAGGTACAAGTTCCGGGGAATCATGTATTTTTATCACATATGCAAATGCAATCAGTACAGTCAGTCATACCGATGCAAATGTGTTGTGTTTAATTTATGACGTAAAAGTAATCAGTAAAATACCATTTACGGTGAATTAGTGGTTCTCTATTAATACTATCATAAACATTTCCCAATAGATAGGGATTTTATAACTTTTCATATATCCTAAATATAAATCTGACCACGTACGTTGACGTTATTTTGTTCTGGAAGTACCGATTTGTTTGTGTGAAATTTCCAATGTTATGGTACTTAAGATCAGCGCTTGCAGTAAACAATCATTGATAGACTACTGCTTGTTTTGCCTCGTAGCCTCACGTCATAGGTACACGAAGGACCTGGCAAAACGAGTTCGCAGCATAGTTTGCATACTTCAACCCATACGTCACGTATCAGTTGCTTTGTCTGTCGGTAACGCAGAACACAAATAAGTCATGGGGGTCCAGTCACCGATAAAAAAAAATCTATTGCGCCAAATCGTTTCGTACCTTTAAAAGTTCGACGATATTTCTACTAGGCTCAAAATACTCTTGAATGTCGCCCTCTACAATTACAAAAAGTCCTCTAATAACGACGTTACCAAAAGCAATACATTTTTAGGCTGTAGTTAAACAATTTCAATAAACATACACAAATTTATGAGTTGTTTATATGCTATATGATGCTATATGATTATATGGTAACAAAAAGTAGATAAAGAATGGCTTTATAAAGTACATGGTATCGTATATTTTTTTAATAAAATAGTTTAAACCACTTTATATAATACGAATGCGTATGCATATATTGTATGGATATCAGATATTTTCTTTGGCTGCGTAACTCTTGCGTCGTAATATCCGAGCGTCTTGAAATACTTTAATATACCATCGTAGACGCAGATAGCAAAAGTGATTCGAAACCTGGCGTCTTATATGGAATAACTTCCATTAAACTTTATTCAATAACAGCGTGAAGTCGATGCTATTCCGTATTTTTATACATGAAATTCATTCGAAACGGAAAACTTAGTAAGACTTCACCGAATGCTTGTTAATTGAAAAGGGTTTATCTTATCAAAACCACATAATCTTATTAGATATGTCAATCACACAGAATTGCCGCAATTATCACTGTGTATATAATAAGCATAAGAATAATGACGTCGCACTAATAGATCACGATCTATAAAATTAAATTACTGTATGCACAGTAAGCATCTATCTATATGTATTGATCATTATTAATGTTTGACTGCAGATGGCTATTTATAACACGATAGGTCCACTACATTTTTCATCATTAGATTCTTTTGTGAGCTAATCACGTGACACAAGGGAGAAAACGCTGTCAGCCGTTATGTGTCATAAATTTGGGATTTCGGGTTCTTGAAACGTCATGAACAGATGTCTCACTTTGACGTCACGCCTATCTCGTATAGGTCAAGCCAAGAGCCCAAGACGTACCGGGATTTAAAAGTGGCCAGTGAGAAAACAATAACTGTAAATAAACAACATCAACTACACTCGACTATAACACAAGCAGTTTAAGTTATATCATAATCAGTATATTAATTCACGCAATATCTTATTCTCAGAAGATATTTCATCACATAAAATAACGGGACTTTTGTAACAAGTTAAACGTTTTCAGTTCATCAACCCTACACTTTCGATCTTAGCTATAATTTATAGGACACGGTACACAACACTTTCACAACCTACAACTTGCTTTGCTTTACGTCCTCTAGTTGTACTGGTACAAAACAGACGACATTTCCTGCTTCTAAAGTTACTACATCTTATTTTGTTTCAATGAGAAAAGTGAGTAAAACCATTTGCCAGATAAATACGGAAGACTAAATTACGCAAGAGACAACTAGGCGACTGACGTGTGTTGTCGACAGTGATATTGAAACAAACTTGAAAAGAATCCTTATAAGGAAAAAATGTTATAAAGGATGGTCTTTGGGACTGTACTTAGTGCGAATGTGTCTATAGTTTTTGAAATGTACCATTTAACATTACATCACCGTCAGCAAGGTTCCAAAAGCCACATCCAGAAATTTCATCTACATAGTAATTATGGTCTTCATACATCTACGCCTTCTAATTATTTGAACAAATTATTTCTTACGGCCAATTACTGTCGGACTACTTAGTCGTCTTCACAGATACCGGTTTCATATAGAACACAGAAGAAACACATGATATCGATCGAAATTACATTGCGGGCGTCGGTGATTCACGGTAAAGGTAATAACAGCTGACAGTCACCATTACAGAAGGAACCCAATTTCGATTCGAAATGAAAACATTCCAAATTCGCAGAGTATCACACCCACACCGTGCTGTGAAATTATCAACGGAACCGTTAAAACAAACCGTCTCAAACTCTTGAGGTAAATGTATCGTTGATGTCGGTTGAACAGCTAACTCTTAAGTAATTCACCGAGGATTTTATACCCTCGGGATAGGTCCAATGTTCTGCTTATTTGTCAATTTTGTCGACGACGGGAAATGAGGAGCTACGGTTGATCGACCTTTCCTGTCTCATAAGATCTGAAAAGGTCCGAGGAACGTGTTAACAACACTCGCGGGATCATCACTATTACCGTACAACCGAAAGCATGCGCCCTACTACTATTCACAACTGCTAGAGGAACGGTATTGCGAGACGAACCGTAGAGTTCCAGCCACACATATCCAGTTTAAATTCGGGTTAAGTGCAGCTGTATGAATCTGAATACAGTAGTATATAATAATCGGACCGGTTACTACCAAATTATACGACACAGTACTGTACTACTAAAGTTAGCTTTCGACCATTCGAAATACCGAGAAACATAATCGATGGAACTCTTACAACAAACGATTGGTAAACGTCATCAGACAAATGTGTTCAGCTGTAGAATTAGTGATAACCGCTAACAGTAGCTGATGATTTTTACACGTAACGGTTAATACAACATCGAAGTGCTGTACAGTACTCGAATAGTGGTACCCACAATCACTTGTTTATACGAAGAGTCGAGGATGGTATAAGAACACGTTCCATGCTCGAACGTTCTATAATCTGCTTTACAGGAGCGGAATAATCGCGTCTCACTTGGAATATTTTCTTCTAATTTGCGGCTAGGAAATGCCACTTAGCAATACGTGTCTCCTGGAAGGAGAATAATTAAAAGAGGCGCAAATTATCGCTCTTATACCCAACCTCTTGTACGACATACGTATGATTCGCCCGACCGCAAGAGAACACTAATACCGTGGAAGAACAAGAAGCGGTGTTATACCCTCGGGCGTGTAAGACGAGTACAGGAATATCCAACAGCGATAAGGTATTTTAACGGCAGGATCGACTTTTAAACTTCCTACCGGTTTTAGGAATCCATCGACTACCCTTCCAACACGCCGAAATAAAAACCGCTGTACATAAAAATAATATTAGCAGAAATTGAATTATTTCAGAATCGAGTATCACAATATTCCTCCGCCTCTCATTGGACATCGGCCTTAAGATCGCATACAAAATATTCCATCCGAAAAATAACCTACTATACCAGGAGTCGTGAAAAACAAATCACACAACGAACAAAGGAGTGGACGTTGCAAGAAGCACGTAGTCTGGAACAACCTTCGAAGCAACGACACAGTAGTAAACAAATCCCTAACCTCGTGTGAATGAAGCTCGCGAAAACAAGTACTGATTCGGCGCGTTTGCCGCGAACTCGGTAAAAACACTACTGCAGTTGTTCATATGTCGTTCACAACGTTTAATGGCATTTAAAATGTAAAAACAATTAAATAGGGAGAATAATGTTAATAGGAATATAATGCAAATAAAACGAAGGTGTTAAAAAACACAAGAAAACAACTGGGATTATTTCCCTAGATAATACATACTAAAACTTTACCTGCTGTATGCAGCAGAGCAAGTGGTCTCGGAAATAAAAAAGTCTTTAACGATGCAAAGCATATTGCACAACAAAAACTCGAAATTAGAAATCAAAAAAGTCCTAAAAGCCAACCTCAGAGAACACTGGCGACGATTCGGTGGCTTTTGAAATTCCAGGCACTTTCCCCAACTCTGTTGTACCAAGGAGAGATCCACAGTGGAATTAAATGAAAATGGGAGTAAACCAGGGAGAGATATCATCACTTCATCCAAAAGTATCCCTGTATTGGATTGAAATCACTTTTGTTTGCCAGTTTTCTGCATGCAAATTGGTGTAGCACCTAACAGTTCGATTGAGACTTTCAGTGGAACATATCAATCACCTCACACGACCGAATACATCTCTTGGTTATGTTACAACCACAAGTAAAACCAATCGCTTTTCATCGATATAAAACGTAGTCTTTGAGAGAGTTTGGCAAAGGTAATTTTTGCACGTGATGGAGGTTTGGTTTTCCCAGTGACATTCTTACTCTTCTTCTGCATAGCTCAGCAAGTGGCAATGGGGCAGCTGGATAGGAATAGAATCATATAAGTAAACTGAATATTCTACTGTTAGCGTTTTTAACCATTGCATAACAATTTTCTACTTACGTTCAAGACTGTTGATGTATTTAATCCCGACTTCACAGTGACCCCATACACAACTTATGACCGGGTACAACGTTTTTCCTTTAAGGCCAGAAAACGCGACGCCCAAATACTGTCCATCGGCAACATAGCTCATAGTACCTTCATCCATATCCAAAACAACCAATATTTTCTCCGGAACAACAAAATTAACATCAGAGTCCAAGTAGGTAGGATAGACTTTGCAACCACTGGCTTTATCTTCGCGGTGATGTTTTCCACCATGATACAGTTTGTTGCGACCAAGGTCCCAGCCCCACGAATGCTCGTTCTGGCCGATAAGTGACCGGTAACCAACACAAGTCAATGGGGCTTCAACTGTGGCAACACCTACCACCGCGTGAGTACCACGTTGCCTCGTGTTCCATGTGATTTCCCAACAGTGAAGTCCACGGGAAAATCCTACTTTGCCCCTGACACCGTCTGTGGATTGAGCTACCGGATGTCTGTGCATTACATGGTCGTCGTCTTTGATGAAAACATTAACGCTCTTGTCTTCTGGGTTCCAACCATGCTTGCGTTGGTCTGTTATACCAGCTGCTGGCATGTCAAGGAGAACATCAAGCCTGGTGAAGTAAAATAACTGTTAAAAACCCACGAACATACGATACATTTAAACATTTTGTGCTTGTTCACACAAGTACACATACCTGTGTGGACATTCCGGTTCCAAACCAGAAGCAGATAAATGATTTCCATTATGGTGTCTATGATGACTTCTGTGATGATCTCGATGACTATGTCGACGGCCATGTTTAGGTGGTGAAGTTACATCGCTACGTCGACCTGATCTCGTCGTTGAACTATTGTTACTCGAGCTATTAGAAGAATGCGATGAATGTCTCGATGCAGTACGGGAAATAATTGGCTCTATGAACGCCAATTGCCTTATGCCAGATCTACCATCGCTCGATGAAATTTTCTGTCCCATATTCCGTGCCTTTCTGACGAATTTTCAATCAGGATCAGATAGCACCGTCTTCAATTCTACTAGTGTTTCTGAAATCTGTAAGAGAAAGGAACATGGTCAGACTACTTGGTATACCAACGCTGTATTCCGAGGAAATCACGAGACATTATTACTGTATCGTTTATTTATACGACGTCTGCTTTTCACAGAACGACTATTATTTCTTTCAACGCGAATTTATTAATCTGTTCGACGAGTGACCACGCTCGTCTTGCTAGCAATTATTGATTTTTTACGCGCGGTCTGTCAAAAGACAAACGCATCTGTTTCGAAATGGTATTATTTTCACCGTTGATGGTTAGCTCAGCGGCAGACAAGTGACCTACAAATGATAACAGATGTTTATTTTGCAAAGATGTCGCTGAATACCAAGACTAACATGATAATATCTAGGTTTTACCCACCCACTATAACCTCTACTTCCTATAATGACTAGACTTAACGCCCGAGTGCCAATTGTCGTTATCACTGTTTGGTCGCCTATTACCAGCCATGTATCAAAGCAATAGAACGGTTACTTGGGTCCTCAGGACATGTAAGGACTGTCGTTTCCTGGTATTCAAAATGGTATTCGCCATTCAACTGTTACCATGGCCAGAGAAATGACTTATTACGACACGACCTCCTACTACGTAAATCGACTCATGTTCCCAAAGCGCAGCTGAACCTCGCACGATATAACGACCAAAGGCAGTGATTTACGCCAAAAAAACGAGAATTAATTTCTACCCAATCACGTTTTTTCGAATATCGCGAATTAGTCTTAATTAACAGCATGATATGAAGCCAAATAGCGATAGATTAGCACATGCTATGGGGAACACTCTTATTGGTCTATCACGAAACGTAGTCATGAATGGAAAATTTTATCTGACTCGATACGTGCTCGACCAAGGTACTACAAATATGTACAGTGCTTGTACAATGGTTTCGATGCTCTCGTTTGACTTAGGTCTTAGGAGGTCGGCGATATTCGAAAACATTATAGGTAACTCATTTAAGTTCCTTCAGAGTTTTACTCCGTTGTTTACCGTTAAGCGTCAATATTTATTCCGCCACTCTTATGAATCACATGAGCTGAGCGCAGCACGCGTGTAAATTTTTCCATTGCACACAGAACTTTCCATGACATAAACAACAGTCAGTAAGCGGAAACCGCAGGTTAAACCTTACATTATAGAACAATTAAATGAAATCAATATAAAGCTACTGCCATCAACGACAAAGCAGTTACTACATGATAAATTACAGCAATAGGATACTTACATAGGCAGCAGGTTTTAGTAGTTGTAATTTCTTTTTTAAAAACTATCTTTCTTCGGGCCTAGCTCTTCAATATTCTTAAACAGTAACTTAAAACTTAAAACGGTCAACGATATATTTTCAGTAACGAAAACGAAAAGACCTTTACTTACTACCACGTTGCTCGACTAATGTCTGGGCAGTGTGACACGTCCGAATTATATAGCAAGTGGAAATTTCCATTACGTAGAACAGAGTTGTGATTATCAGCAAGGGAGAGAAAAAAGAAATTGTAGGCGGGAGGAGAAAAAAAATGAGATCAAGAGACGACGAGATAAATAAAGAAACTAAGATAGAATGAGAGACTCGGCGGGTAGCTGATCAAGAGTGAGAAAGACTATTCAGAGAAATAATAACAACGTTATTCGCTGTTATAAAATTATTTACTGGAACAGTTCAGAGATTATTGATTCCCCTAAGTCGTACTAAATTACTTGCAAGAATAATAAACACATTTCCCACAAATCAAACGCGAAGATAAACAACAATCAGCGACTTAGCAAGGATTAAGGGTTTTTATTTTAGTCGATTTGCCTTCGCTTAAATAAGGAAATAATTAGCGGGTATGTGTAGTATCTGAAACTGATTTCAAAACAGCAATTTCACATGAATCAGCAGCACCAAATATGACAATCGTGACAGATTTATTATAATAGTTGACTTTTTCATTAAATGCGGCTGCCTTGATCTAACTTTGCATTAATAAAGTATCATTGTGCATAGCATCCAAAACATGTGTCATTAGTATCTGGCCGGATTGCGTCATTACACCTACATATAACGTTTTCAGATGCTAAACAGGGAATTGCCGCATAGTACCTGAGTAATTTCAAAGTACGATCGGATATAAATATTAGGGCAAAATAGTCACTCGAAAGTCTTAAAGAATGTCTTTCCTTTTCTATACGTTTCAAATGTCTTCGAACTTAGACTTCAAGGTCTTGTAATCATAATATTCTGAATGCAAACCGCCTCTACTACCGAGAATAAGGTTTTACGAGGTAATGATTTCGATATCACTTTCGATTTTATGAGAACGAACCCGCTTCAGTTCTATTTTCACCACACGCTACGACGTCAATTTATTCTTTTGGCTAATTTTTCTCGGACTAGAAAGTGTGTCTGTCTGTCATTAGATCGAATTCGGGTCAGTTTTGTCAAACTCCGCTATCCAGATGCCCTAAGAACTGGAATTTTTAACGTAATAGTTGATATGTAGCGGTAAATTTTTTCAATTGTGATGCTAGATCTAAAAATTGTAAATAAATGCGTCAGATTGAAGTTGTCAGTGCATGAATCCGAACGAAGAAATAACTGGTTTTGGCCTTTGGTGATCGTATAAGACTAAATGCTGCTAACCGTAGACTGACATCTGTAGGCCGCTTGCGTAAGCAGAAAGTGAGTAATTATTATTTGCTTGGTTTGCGCGAATACTAGAAAATTCACAACGCTAAACTCTGTACGTAAAACTACTAAGAACCAGTCAATATCGCCCTTCAAAAAAAAAACATTCATTATTGAAGGCAGTTGAAGCTGAACCAAATGTGTTGCAAGCTATTTGGCGGATATTTTTATAGTTGGCTCGTGTGATATAACACGGCTTCGAATCAAGTACACTGTGGTGTACCATTCCTAGAATTAACAGCGAAATAATACAAAAACGTTTATCTATGTAGACACATCAAGTAGAATCCACAAGATGCTTTGTTCTTGAAGAAAATGGGCATTTCGTAGGTTTGTCTGGCGGCTCAGTCGTTGAGAAATGTTCCCAAATGGATCGCACTAATTAGTTTTATTTTCAAAATTTCCTTGGATATGAAGACTCTTAACAATTTTTTAATCAAACATAATGGTGTGGCGTTGTTGCATTTATTGATTCTGAATATTCTCCTGAATGTTTCCTCCCATTATTAATCCCAAAATTGTAAGTATAGAAAAAAATTGAAAAAAATAATTAGCCTCCCTCTTCATGTTACGTTTACAAGGTGTCTGGGACGTCAATCTAATTATGGAATTTGGCATTTACCGAATTGCGACAGATAATACCATGATTATATAAAACTCACATCCTGCTGCAGGAGCCAGTATGGTTATTGTTCCCACACGATTGCACATCGGCCTACAAATTATCAAAAATGATATTTCAATAATCTGAAAACATCGTACATCAATCTCCGAGTAAACTGTATATTTTAGTACTAACTTTCGCAAATATACACAATGTAATTTTTCTAATTATCAATCATACAAATATATGTCCGGTAAACGAGGAAAAAAATGGGGGCCTCGTTCAATGTTGAAAACACAGTTGTAACTATGTTTGCCACCTAAATAATAAATCTTTTTGTGGGCGAACATTTCGATTGATAATCCGCACCAATGAAGTCAGTTATCTCGCGTTTGGCATGAGCCACAGATCAAACAACTCTGGGCAAACAAAAACAATAGTTAATAGCTCAGGCAGCTAGTCGTCTGGTTAACTATGACATGCTCTACTTAGCTTGTGACAATAGAATAGGTAAAAGATCATTATACCAGACTGAGTTGTATTAGGACCGCTGTGTGACTAGTCGCGTCAATCGACTGGTGTGCTGATTTCAATCAGAGACGTCATAAGAGGTACAATGATGTAATATTGGAAACGAATTCATAATTCGAGTCGCATGTTATAATATTATTTCCTCGTGTTTAGTCTGGTTCCGGATTTAAATTGACACTTTTTTTCCATAAATTAACTTTGTACGTAAGAAAACTATTGTTTATTGAGGACCGAGAGTTCGCTGTTAAGTTTACTTCATGGATAGCTGCCACGTAGTTCTTATCGATAGATCGATCGCATGCATTATTGATGACATGATTTTGTCTTTAAAAGACGCTCAAGATCGCGTTACATTCTTGCTTAAACCATTGAACATAAAATACCTAATCCTAGATAAAGGCGCCACGATTTTTATTACAAAGGATGCATCTGTAAGATGCCATCCTTACGTAATGTATGTAATGTATACTGTATTGTGCACACATCTCCGTGTAACCCCCCGAAACCGAAAAGGCAGCAGACAACTGTGGCATTGATGCTAGGGAACTATACGGGGGATTTTTTTCTTCTATGAGCGAATTAATACCCTCCCGGTACGACAACTATACATCTTTGATATCATTGAGGGAGGTCTGAGTCGACAATGCAGTTTACTTACGTTTCTGTGCTGGTGTAATGATTACCGAATAGTGAATCGAAAATCACACAATTATACAGTAGGTCTATTGCAGGCTGAAGTGACCGTGGTGACGGGACACTTTAGTTTTGCGTAACGTTTATAAACTGACCTACTTTCTATTGACAATTTTGTAACCAGTTTTGTTTTGCTGGCCAATTCTGTAGTAATCACAATATTAACATATGGGACTTGAAATATAGGTTGTTCGATTGTGATCAACCAGACCAACAACCAAAAGAAAGCATGAGAAGCATAAGACAAATCTCAAATAACAATATAAGAATTATAATAACTACTACATCGGATAGCTAAAGCCACATTGACTGTATTTTGACTTCCATTGAAAATTATCACCGTCCTTTTGTGAACTTTTCTTCATTGATACCTTTCATTCTATTCAAATCCGGGACCAGGGCCACTATAGTTCAGATCCGCGTCATCAATCCCATCTCAGAAAATACAATTAATACGTTTGACGTTATTCCTCCCATAAAAACTTTAATACGAGGTTATATTATTTACTCTAGATTATGATTAATTCTTAATGAAAAGGCCTTCGGGCAAAGAATGTATTATTGAACAGCAAAACTGACGGATTCTGTTTTCGCGAGAAACTACCTCTCTCCAGAGTCTTTAATTTCAGCGTTCGCACTAGAATTTTTGCAGAATCGCGCTCATTTGTAAAGAGAAGCCTCGAGCCAAAACAACCAAGTAGCTTCAAGATATCGGAGGTTGCGCGAAAACATATTCTACATTCTGGGCTATCCGATGTAAACAATACGTGAATTAGGTAAATCTAGAGATCTCGAGTCACACATATTGTGAGTCAGCGTGCACTCGTATGATTTTTAGAGCTGGACTTCGGTATCTGACCAAACAAATTTTAAAGCAATAAAAACAAGCAACGGAAGAGAAGAGCCGTAATTGACCGGCATTCGCCTCACGTCAAGCGATAATATTACAGCGCTTTTCTCCTAACGTGCAAACTGAGTGAGTTTGTGTATGTACCCAGATAAACAGAATCCTGTACGCCTACAAGATTATGTGTTTTACTGGGAAATTCGATCCAAATTTTGAGCAAAAGTGAGCTTTCCAGTCTCTCACTACAGTTTTGGATACACAGTATTCATGGAAATATTTGGGCGTGCGTCTCATAATATTCTCGCTTCTTGACTTCATATGCCATGTTTTATAGAAAGGTCTGTACAGACTTCGAATACACGAAATATAAAAGTATATTCGACAGTATTTTTCACAATGAATATTTCCTTGAGATGTAAGCAAATTTTCTTCTGAACATTCTATCATGAGAAAGAAGTATGTGGACACGTGACAATTTCACATATTATTCTTTACATTTGTACCAATAATCTTTGCTGACACTATCTGGAAACACAACAAGACTCACCTGAATTACAACGAATATTAAAGTTTGAATGATATATCATATTGAAGCCCTGACCCGCATTTACACATATATTTGCGTCAGCAGGTCATTGCGTAATTACGCACGTACGTACGACCTAGTAAAGAACCAGAAGATGTTCTACCACAGAAAACAAGCACAGCGGCGCAAATGAAATAGGTCCTGACGTCAGAATATAATTAACGGATTATTAATCGCCGATGCTAAGAAGACAAATGAGGGATAGGAGGAAAAGCACTTATCGTCAAATTAGTTGGCAAAATTTCAATACGCTATCAAAACATGTTTACTTCTTTATTCGTAGTATTACCGATCACATAATTCATGCTTGAGCAATCCTTGAAACGAAAACAAAACATGATCCCAAAAATAGCCATATCAAAACACTACATGTTGAGAAATAAAGCTAGAATGGTGAATGATACATTTCAGTTTTTCTGTTGGCTTACTCATGTCTATATGTGATCTCTTACAGCGCTAATATACAGTTTCATTGTTGTTTATTCTGTTTATTTGCCTAAGCCCTAAGTTCATCCTTTTCTCTGGCTTTGTTTACGATTACAGTATTGTTACTGAGCGACATCTAGCGAGTATCATTCAGCAGGAACACCACAGCAAGTGGTTGGATTCAAACTCTAATCTAAATCCCCTGAATCATGAATATCAAAACACAGCTCAGCAGTAGAATTTTAAGTTTAAAAGACTGCCAGATAAAACTAAATTCTAAAAACAGACCCAATAAGCTAGAAAACATTACAATAAAAATATTTCTCACTTCACAATTAACTAACGATTGTGCAGAACTGTATTACTTTCGAATTTAATAGGTTTCTGCAATTTCAGGTTACAATATAACTTCATAAAATCATGTATATACAAGTCGGTTCAATGTTTGCCCGTTCCCCGTTTTTTAAACTTGTTTATCCATCCATTCATCCGTGTATGATTCAAGGATAACATGCAAACGGACATTGAAAATAAATAAATTAGAAAGCATCACAGAACGCCTCGCTGTGCTCTTGATTTAATCAATTACTCACGTTATGCGATTTCACAATATTTCTAATTTCAGTGACGCATCTGTCGCATAACCCAAAGATCTAATGTAATTTGCTGCAAAGTCTATGTAAGTATACTGTAAGTGACTTTGCTTTGCTGCCGGATTGGGTCAAAGTTCACGGCTACCAATGTAGATCAAAATCGTTACAGCGAGTTTCAGAACGCCATAGACCAGCAAGTTCAAAGAACCGTTTAGGCTTATATTATTATATAGTGTTAATAAGTCTTGAAATATCTGGTTTTGGTTATTGCCATTTCGTGGGGTATATAGAACACAGATGATTGGACCTTAAAAAGCTGTTCTGAAGTAATAAATCGTATCCAGTAGGGGTAATAGGTAAATACAAAGCTTGTTTCTATTTTGACAGATTATTCAAGAAAACCTTGCTAAAATCATCTATGCAGAAGGGTAGCTGCTCGACTGATATCGTGTTGCAATACATTCTAATGTTCCTAAAGGCCGTTGTATCGTTTGCTTGTAAGATCTGGAACTTCATCCTTTTTTTCACGAAAAGAAATGTTCGTAAGGTGAGTACAGTTTCCTACTAGTATCTATCGGTTCCTAACTCTAAATAATAATTCCTAATCTGACCAGCATTCTACTTTAGAAACAAGAAGTATTATAGACAATGTGTTTTTCTTTTCAGGCAATTGCTCACCAAACTATCAGATATACAATGGTTCCACTTTCACCAATCACACTGCAAAGATTAAGTGAGTTGATTTACTAGTGTATATACATAAGGTGGACAGGGCTTACGTTTAATTCAATTCACTGTACAGGCCAAGTGAAAAAAAAAGTGCTTGTTCTCGATCTGGATGAAACTCTTATTCATTCGAGGCATGATGGAATACTCAATCGAGCTGCTAAGCCAAACACAACTCCAGACTTTGTTTTAAAGGTTGCTTTAGAACCTTAATATAGTTTTTAACAGTATATCAAGGTGTATGTAATATAGTTTGTTTTGTCTTTGTTAACAGGTCGTTATTGACAAGCATCCTGTTAGATTTTTTGTTCATAAACGACCGCATGTTGATTACTTCTTGGAAGTGGTAAGTGATATTTTTGGTACATTTTCTACGACAGTGATCTCCATTCTAAATACTTCCTTCCAAATGTCCGAGTTGGATTTTCTTTTAAACCTCATATCCACGTACAATTATCACTAGGTCTGTCAGTGGTATGATCTCGTCATATACACAGCCTCTATGGAAATATATGGTTCAGCGGTGTGTGATAAGCTCGATAAAAATCGTGGCATGTTGAAAAGAAGATATTATAGACAGGTAATAAACATACTTAGAAATATTATATACATGTATCTGTAACTCTCTTTCATTTATATCTTTCAGCATTGTAAAGTTGAAATGGGCAGTTTCACTAAAGATCTTTGTTTGGTGCATAACGATTTATCGAGCGTTATTATAATTGACAATTCACCGGGAGCTTACAAGTGCTATCCAGGTATGTTTCAGAGAGAATAGAGACTCAACAAAATGCAAAAGACTTGACCAATCCCCTAAACTTTATTATGTTATTTTGAAATTCCTTCTCAGTGATAAGTGGAAGTATGAATATATGGACTTTAGTCGAAAGCAGTACAAGATAATTTCTTTAGTATCATGTTTAGAGGTTAGGTAATCTACTGTGCAAAAATCACAAGGTAGTCCAGCCTACCCTGTCCCTATACTTTCTAAGCTTACACCAGTAAATAACAAAGTGTAAATTCATTTTACAGAGAACGCAGTTCCAATCAAGTCGTGGTTTGCAAATCCATTCGAAACTGCCTTGTTAAATTTGTTACCGATGTTAGACTCCTTACGGTAATCTCAGTCATCCTATTTAGACATATCTAACTTTTATGGAAAATACGCTCGATAAGTTCAATGCCTAGAGTTCGTTTTTAATTTTTCAGATTTTGTAACGACGTCAGAAGTATATTGCATCGGAATAAAGTACAACATATGGCGTATCAGTGACACGTCGATGTCTGCATAGCATATGATAAAAAACAGGCATACAGTTATAGACATTTACCATTTTCTTGCTTGGGACAAGTGCAAATAATTAACTTCCCATCGACTGTTAACTGTATTTGCTGAAAATTATTCGATACTTTTTGTATATGGCCTACATGTATGCATATGCAAAAGAAATGCATGTTAAATATATTACCTATTTTTCAGTTTGGTAATGGGATAACAAAAAGATAAGATATTTAAAAATTAATTTGTGTGGGGTGTTGTCGGACGAAATGTGCATGTTCAAAAATCTTATCACAGATTAACTGTAAGGTAGTGTAATACTTCATAAGTCACTTGTTACGATTATCAGCAATACTACAGTGTGTCATCAAGAGCGGATTTTGAAACTCTCAGTTTCCATAGAGCACTCAACTAGTTTTTTACGGTTTTATAAATAAAAGTATGATTTTACCATTGCCATTACACTCTCGCGCACAACCAAGTTTACTACACTCAATATATATTTCTGTCTTAAGGATTATTATATGATAAAGAAACGTGTTGAGATATTGGTATCCAATAATATGATAGCTTTTGTACTGAACCAATTCAAGGTATATCTATGCTAGCATTTTCTCTGCCTATTTCTGTATTTGAACCCACATCATTGTTTTTACTGAACGGAGTATTTACTTTCAATTGACCTCTGCTTTGATCAGGTGCCTTAAGGACAAACACACAACTACACGTTTTCCGTATGAAATCGCCTTCATGCTGATATTTCAATACATTAGAAACCCCCACTGGCTATTTTGGATATTTACTTGACGTGTTTGGGCATTGGGTATAATTCGCATCCTAAATAGGTTCCTTGTGTTAGATTCTTCCCTGCAAATATATATGTATCTACTCATTCATGTATCTGCTTATTTAAGCTGTGATATGTAACTGTGGAACAGTATTGTTTCCATGGTGCGTTTCATAATAAAAATGGTTATTTATATGGCTAGAACTGATGCTGGCTTCAATGGTATTGTATGAAGACTGGAACTGCTGCTGTTCAAATGACCAGGTAGGTTACCATACACATGAAGGAATGAAGATCCGTGTCTATGTTAGGCTATGCTATGATATTCTCTTGGTAGGGATGGCAATAACCAATACCCTACGACCTACGTACACTGCTACTAACAAGAATCAGCCTGAAGTTAACATGGCTTATGTAACAAGGTATGAGTCGTTGGTTCTGAAACTTTTCAGCCTGCTAGACAATCGTAAATCTATTTATTTGACTGTTTTTTAGCAATATTGCAGGGTAAATTTAACGCCCACTACAGCCCTATTATTTCTCCCTCGATTCTACCCCCAAATCTATCTTCCCTTACCTCCAGGGGGCGCACTACCGTCCACTTCGGAAAGTTAGGTACAAGCGCACGGCCCTTAGGTGTCAGTAGGAAGCAGCTTCAAAAACTACTACTGTAGTCTAATATCATTCTTGTCTACTATAAATCAAGCTTGCAGTGTTTAAAACTTCGAAGTTTCGGAAAACTTAGAATTATTTCTCCAGCTCCAGTATTGGCGCGAATACGTCGGCACGGAATAAATTGTGTTACGACTGTTTCAACTTTTGAAGGACCAGTACGGTAAAATATTTGATTACGTGCCTACACGATAGTTTTTTAGGTAAAAGGTATATCCCCGTCAATTGGGGTCTGAAGTGGAGTTGCCAGTAACAGTTCTCGAAACGATACTTCTACGGTTTTACAGATCGACAAAAGGTCTCTTAAGGGTCCAAAACCTCAGAAAACATCTTAAGTGAGGCATTGTTTGTTCTTAACTGGAGAATAGAAGAGTTTAAGTCAATGTTTCATCTGTGTTCTTAGGCAAAGTCATGTTAAGTGGTTGTCTTGAAACAATGAAGTTTGAATGAGTACAGTGATACTAATAATTTTATTTATCCACTGCTAAGGTCCCTCACAACCAGGCTAATGCTCATAAAGTGCAAATTCGATTCTTGCAGAATAAAAAACCTTTAATCACCATTCATATATCAATTCAACTCTGAATACTTCGTGGTTACGATAAAACAAGTCTTAACAATGAGTTGAAATTTCTTTGACGGGAGTTCTGATCCATCCATTCATATAAAGAAACTGTTGTTTACACACATGAAATATTTACATAGTGAAATGTATTTATATATACTCTAGTGTAGCTCAATTCTGAGGAGATTGAAACAATTTTGAGGAGCGTATAGTAAGCTTTGTGTGTAAAGCCCTTTGCTTACAAAGGATATATTATATACAGCGAATAAATTTTGGACGTAGTTACCAGCAAAGCAAAATCATATGTAGATAACAACACGAGAGAGTTAGCTGTATGCGATGAAATTATGCAGTGTGATTTCTCGACCTTCTGGGGGTTGAATAAACGATTGTATAAATATTTGCCAATGTCATAAAGCGACTATATATCAAAACGATATGCATGGCAGATCCAAGTCACTACTAGATATAGACTCAGTTAGAAAGGTATCAATATATTGTCAAGCAATGAATAAGCCAAGTGACGTTGATTAATTAACCCTTATTGCAGTATACTAGTGAGACAGTTTTGAAGTTCCAACTAAATCACAAAATTATATAGAATGCCGACATTCCACCATCCATCGGTTCATATGTGAATTTATTTTATAATTTCATTGCGTAAACGAAGAAGTTCTGTACGAATAAAATAATGGCAAACAAGAATACGGTGTTGATGTGGTTGTTTTGCACTATGATATGTTGATATTTGTTTATTTATCAATTTTGCTGAAAATGTGGACACAATCTAAATACAGTATGTTGCCCTCTTTACATTCTGCGCAGGAAATTTAATCAATCGAGAGGCGGTAACTATACATCTCGATTAAATCAGAACTTCATAACCACCAACAAGCCTCTTAGTCAAAACCGCAGGCAGATAGCTATAGCAATGTAATTAGTTTCTATTGACATTGTTGTTGTTTTTAGTACAGTAGTTACTCGTTTCATGTTGATAGATATGTCTGACAAAATTCATCTCGATGACTTAACCGATTCTCAGGTAACCGAGTTTAGAAAGCACTTTGACGCTTTCGATCACCGAAAGGAAGGAGCTATTTTGACCGTCGACCTAGGTACTGTTCTTCGCGCATGCGGTCAAATCCCAACTGAAGGATGGATCAAAGAACGAATGAAGGTATACAACAATCTGGAACTACTGTATATACTATAAATAAATGTTGGGTATTATAATCTGAGACGCTTATTACAGATTGTGGACCCCGATACCAGAGGTATAGTGGAATGGGATTCTTTTTTAATTATCGCCAAACAGTCAATGATGACAGTGAATCCAGATGACGAATTATTAGATGCCTTCAGAAGATTTGACAAGTTTGGTTCCGGTAAGCTAATGGGCATCAATTGTTCTCCAATATAATTTACTAATCCAATACGGATAAACCTTATTTACTGTCGTGGTTAGGTTTCTGAAATTGCCACTTTAACCCCATCACGATCATCCATTGCATTATTTATTTATTTTGGCTGCACCTTTCCATATCTTATACTGACTTGGAATATTCAATTTAATGTTGAACATTATAATAAATGCAGATGAACGTGGGTGCTTGAAATAGAAAGAAATAACTCATCAATAGCTTACTAATCTGCGCAATCCTAGTTTTAGATACATACCCGATCAGCATCACTAACTTATCTCTTCGAATCGACTTTACTGAGAACACAATAACACAAAACTAAACTATGGAATTCTGTAACACTGGAATTCTGAAACTCAAATAAACTCCATTCAAATCACTGATGTTCGCAAGTCGACAAATATGTTTACAGTAACTTGAGTGAAATCGGAATTCTGATTGCAGTTCGGTTCACTAAAATCAAATAAACGCTTCATCAGAAACTTTAACAGATCATGTCATTGCCATTTATTAGGTAAAATTACCACCTCAGAATTAAGAAAAATCTTAACAACCCTTGGCGACACTTTATCTGAAGAGGAAGTTGATGAACTTATTTCAGACGCGGATGGCATGGGCACAGGAGAAGTGAACTATGAATCTTTGTGTAGAACCTTGATTTACGGACCTGACTGAACACAGTTTCATGCATTTTGACTAACACACAGTAACTACAGCTTATGAAAAATATTCATTTTCTCGCAATATACGCTTTATTTCATTTTTATATACTATATATCGTAAAAATAATAACTTTTTACACTCGAAAAGTTGATGTTTTGTATGAGCGATTGGCTGAGTATGCTGTACGATTTATTGTCTAGATTTTCGAGGAGGCTTTTGTTCTAACCGTAGTCTAGGCCCTAGAAGATATTATTGTCACGATAGTTTTTCGATATGCGTACGTGCGATAAATCCGGATAGCAACTTTAATCAAAATCCTCGTCAAAGAATTAATTACTGTAGTAGCGGTGATTCATGATACGACAATAGAAGTAGAGTACGTGCATTAGGAGTTTTAATCCATACGCTCTAATCTGGGGAAGATATTAATCAGTCGTAATATTAACAAAACATTATCATTGGAATCCATCTCGTAGGCAGAAGCAACGTGAAAGCTACAAAAGCAACAAGAGCTATCATTACCAAAACAAGTATTATAATTTCAACAAAACTTGATGACAGAGAATGTATTTGTTCAAGTTCAAATCATATTATTTACTACATTGCATATATTTGTAGATACATTCTAGAATCCATTATGCAATCATTTCATTCCCACAATAGGTCGATCGGAAGAAATGGAGGGTTCACGGAAACTCGTTCACTTCAAGAGCAACAAATTACTAATTAGCGGTTCCATTTAATGCAACAATCTGTCTGAACAACACTCTCCATGATTTTAGACAGATCCCTACGTCGGAAGCAAAATTAACCCTGGGGGCACGCTGGCAGATCGCGAGCATTGCAAAATCGCCAAGATTCATGGTTGTTAAATGAGTTAATAAATTGAACTTTTTAACGTGAGTTTAGATGGACAAGATCTAAAATCGTACACGTTTCCCCTAATCATATCATAACAATTGGCGGTCAATCCTCTCCGGTAAGAACGAAAGTTTTGGAATGGAAATATTATAATCATTATCGATTTAAGGATTTATATTTAAACACATATTAAACTCGTCGCGTTTTTCTCTAGAGTAAGAAGTAATACTTGTGGTTATGCAAATATTTATAATTGCAGTAATGAATGGCATGCAGATATGAAGTGAAGTTTTTCAGTTGAACGTAGGTAGAGTAGGTAGGTTCGTAAAGTAACAAGTCAAGAGTTCTCAGGAAAAGGAATTGAAGAATTATTAAATTTGGTAGAGATTTAGATCGATGGAGGGAGATGACAGGATAGAATACAGGTGTGTAATGCTGTTTTTATCATTTACATTATCAAAGAAGAATGTTACCATTACTTCAAAATGAGACAGCAATGGATGTTTGCAATACATACGCAAAGAGAGGTAACTGGTGTGAAAATGTCATTTCGCGACCTTATTTAAAACTTGCCAAGAGTTGCATGGGACCTAATAACAAACAACATGAAATGAAAACGAATGTCATGGATACGGATGAAATTCTTTGTGAATTACGAACTGCGCCGGAAAAGCATATGGATGACAAAAACGCACAGATGCGACATCTAACGGTAAGTAATATTTCATTCTACTTAAAATAAGAGATTGTGGGATTGTGGTAAATATACATATTTGTCTTATTTTACAGATTTCAAGTGGTAATACTAAGAGCAATGAACAAGTAAAAGAACGAGTTAGGACAACACAGGATTTAAGTGAGGGTAAGAGATGTAATTCATTTTTGATGTTATTGAATTTTTTTATATTTTTGGAATATGAAGCGTGTCTGACAAATTTAGTACACTGACGACTATTCATCAACACGAGATATAACAATGTAGTAGTAGCTCCAAAAAAAAAATAACGGGGAATCTAAAGATAGATCTTTTTCTATTCCTAAGGGGTGTAACGGTGATGTATTGCGCAGTATAGGTCACAGGCGAAATCTACACTTAGCAAATTAAAGATTTGTTTTCGTATCGATTGAAAGCTTGCTCGGTATAAGATTTTCGTCGAGTTTTCGTGATTACCAGAAATTTATTTTAATCCACCAGAATATTCTGCCCTTGAATTAATATACACATCGTGTCTTATTATTAAATATTACAAAAATTAAATCCGGGAATAATTTTTCGCTAATTTAGAAAACTTGAGTAACGATCCTTTGGGGCGTTAACAAAAAATCTTTATTGTTCTTCAATACCGTGCTCATGTAACGTTCTCAAAAAGAGAGGGAGCATGAACACAATCCGTTACGGGTAGGTGGGACATGCAGAAGAGAGTTAGAAGAGAGAAAGGAAAAGGGAGAAAGTGAGCGAATATCAAACGTCCATCGTGACAAACGTCGGTTCAATCGAGTGCGTTCGACTGCGTGAACCCGTTTGAACTGACTTATAAAATATTACCGACGAGCAAATGCATTCAGCTGCGGCAGATAAGCTTACCAGAGGAATGAATCTATTTTTATGTGTTGTCTATTGTATTTTGCAGTCTTGCGCTGATAAGTCGCTATCAGATATAGGTAGTATCACTAATAGACCGAGTTAGAAAAGCTGAGTTGAACAAAGGAATTTCATTGATGGCGCGTAAAGAAAACGCTAGTTACGAGCAGGATTTATGTGAAATTCATCAGTACATTTTTAGTCATCTACTGGTTGGAGGATACGCTGGCCTTCAACGTCAATGTATACATATCCATATCACAGAACACACCTATGAAATATATCGGCGCAGTACAGTATTTGTTACATTGTGATTAGACGATACATACGATCAAAAGAAAATGATATGCATCATCTCGCAGGAGTAATACGGTTTTGCAGATGTTACTGGCCGGCATCGATTGGTCATTACATCATGACTGATCGCCATTACACAGTTCAAACGAGTTCGAACAAACTACGGACTACGTTGTTTACGTTTAGTTATTCTCATCTCCACACTAGCGTCAAATGAAATGTCGATCTCGTAAAGTACGAACGAGTTTCCCTAATTAAAGCTTCGGTTCGAGAATTAGATTCAGTTGGAAAAGTACAGGCCTGAAGATCTTTTAACTGAGCTATATAGTTAGCTGTGTGAAAGCTGGGTAAATTCATACACTCCGTTTAAATAGTATATACAAAGGTTGCTATGTTTCGTAGGTTCGTTTGATAATGTAGTGAAAATTCCTTATGAATGACCGGTTAAGGGAATATGAGTCCAAAATATATGTGACTAGAATGAATAACGTCGATATTTCCAAAATTGAACCTTTTTTACATGAGACAATGCTTACGAATGAGCGAAGAATCTGTCCCGTTTAGTGACTCGTATGTCGTATTAGCATAGAATAATGAGGTATGATATAATTTGGCGAAATATTTCAACTAAGGTGGCAAGCAATTATAATTGACTGCCGACATGTTATAGTTTTCCAATGATATAATCAATCGACTTCCGATAAAATATTCTATCGAAGTACATCAGAAAGATCGAAGTGTTTACGTTAATTTTGTAAACATTTTTCTTGCTAAATTATAATGACAGACTACATCTCAAACTATCGTTTTCGCTCGTCTGATCGATTGAATGGATGCTATCCGTGAGGAGGCCTAATTGCCTTCGCAAGCCTAAATTTTTAAAACGATCATAACTTTTTTATAGAGCGAGCTACGACGCGGCAACGGCGCAAGAAAGGTTATATAATACATCGTAACAGTAAATAATTCAGGCAATATCATTTAGGTAACGAGTCTGACAGCACGTTCTTCTTCCTATTCAGAACAGGAACTATTCTCAGCAGGGAAGAATTGTGAGTCACATTTCAAAGGGAGAATAGTTGCGTCCAGGTTACGTATGTTCTTAGAAGCGCTCGAATATATCTGGCTACATAACCAGATAGATTTTAATTTATCTTTTTATGATAGAGTTTGCAAGTAATTGTATAGCTTATTACCGAACGTATGTTTGCTTGAGCTAGTCTACATGACAATGGATTCGTATAAGCAAAAAATTGTGTTGAAAAGAACCGGGAAGTCTATGTTCGAAATTGGTAAGAAAAACTTTCGAAAAATCAATGTAGAATTTGTTCCTGTAATTAAGTCATTTTTTTAAATTAAGTTCGTGGAATTAAGTGAAGATAGTCACTAATATATGTTTTTATTTATTTTTGTTATTGTTAGAAACTATGGAACACATTATTTCCGCAAGTATTATCAGATTATTTATAGAAATAATATACGATAGGATCTATGTGCTGGACAGCATAAACGCTAATACCTATTTTTATAAAAATAATTATGACTTATTTGTATTGGTTACTTACATCAAATATTTACTTTATTAATATTGCAAAGGCTGCATAGGAGGACACTTCTTAGGATTACGAACCAAAATAATCTATATATCGATCTTAAATAATACACTAGTTTGGAACAATGTAAGTTACATTGTAATGCAAATATGTTATATATTGAAAGAATAACAATCTGTATATATATATCACGAATATAATGATAGATGTAACAAAACCTTGGTAATATTTAATATTCGGTACTTAGGTTTGGTTGATATTAGCTCTATTGATCGCTTAATTAGCTTTTGCGTCTTGCAATATATTATTTGTGTTCTTCGTGCCTGATATCCTGTATGAATCATATTACGTGCAACGTGATAGCAAAAGAACCAAACAGGAAATTAATTGGGTCAGTAGGAAACAAACTCTACATCACGACAAAATGCGTATTGTAACTATGTGAAATAAATCAGTAGCAAAATATTTTACTACTTAGATTTTAATACCAAGGTCTAAACGAAAACATCCACGTCTGAGGTAAGAGTCGAAAAATCTATATTTAGCTCGGTGCATTGATTTACCGCGTGACACTACGATTTTAGGTCAAAGAGCTAATTTGACTCCTAGGTGTTGAAATATTTTATCACCTGCAAAGCAGCGTTGATGACGGAATGGTCAATCGTTGTTTATGATTATTAATATCGTGACAATATAAAATCACAATGCTCAGGACTCTCCATTAACTAAAACACATCGCACAAAATACGTGCGTCAAAGTAAATACTTAACTCTGCGACGCCCACGACCCTATGTACAAACGCATTGCATCATTTCTCAGAAACTATTCGGTTGACCAAAAAACGCCGTACAACACCACAGCCGCAGGGCAAGCTAAAAGCCTAAAAGGTTAAGGAACAGATAAATCCCTTCTGTATGCAAACGAATTATTTTTGCTCTGCGGCAAACACGTAATATGTAAATATTTTTGTAGTTTATGGGAAAAATTAATTCTATATCGTATCGTATATTCCATCCCCAATTAATTTTCACTTCAAAAGTGCTGCTAAGTTTTTTAATCGCATTATTCGCAACATATAGAACAGGGGTAAATGAAGTTTGCTCACTCAATTTTGCAATTTCCTAATCTCAACACAAGAGAGAGAAAATGCAATTCATCCTATAAAGAACTGCAATGAACTCGGATATACTGCTTGACATTCCATGCTGTTCAACTGTATTTAGGTTCATATAAAAATAACCACAATATAAATTCAAATCTCCATTTTTTTTTTCAGGGGTGGCAAATGAATACCATTGCCGACCACACATGTGCGAAACTTGCGGAAAGCGATTCACGCTGCTTGAAAACCTTAATCGACATCAGATGATACACACAGATGAGCGACCGTTTATATGCAATTACTGCAAGAAGCGATTCAGGTTGGCGCAACATCTCAAAGAGCACATTCGCATACACACGGGTAAGTGTAAGTAGTTTTGGTCGGGAAAATATTGATAATTACTTCGCATTTCTAGTGTCAGTACATCACTGAAACAATTAATACAGATGGCAAAGGAATGTCTTACGAGCAGTAAGTAATGCAGTCATCAGAGCCCGTCATTCACCAAAACAAATCACTAAATCATTTTATTACGACGACGACACCTAGCCATAAAAATTTTTGATCTGCGTTGCTACCGCAGACGAACACAAAACATGTTTTTCAGTCGCCCTTCTTATGCAATTACTGTAGTCTATTTCTGTCGGCTGTTTACCGACACCGAATGACTCCGACCTCCTTATAACTCCTCACTGTCCAAAAGGGCAGAGTACTCGTCTGCCCTTAGCCAGTGTTGAGCGACGGCATCGAAGCGGAAGGAAATAATCCGGCCTTTGAAACGTATAATTGCGAGAAGAACAGCTAGACATGAACTTACGTAATTAGGCCAACCGAGCTAGCCCACAATCAGCCATAATTAAGACCTTTATAATATTTATAGCGGCCGAGGCACTCGACGATAATTTTATCTCTGCAATTAGCAGTTATAGTCCGCCTAAATGGAGAAATGAGTTTACGTTATAAATATACATCCATGATACGCAATATCGAGATATTTGCTGGGTATTATATTCTTGAGACTTAAATTCGGGTGATGCAAATTTCATTTGAAGCAGTTTGGATCAAAACTATTGAGTGCTGACGTAACGTCTTCCGGAATGTATTTACCTGATTGCGAAACGTGTATGGACTTATATCGGTAATTAAATACGGAGCGGCTGCTACTTAGGTCCGAAGTAAGACATGACAAAACCGAAAAGTCGCATAAAAACCAACCTAAATCTGAATACGGAACGAGACAATATACAACCTAGGGATTGAAATAATA
This sequence comes from Halocynthia aurantium, assembly GCA_013436065.1. NCBI lineage: Eukaryota > Metazoa > Chordata > Ascidiacea > Stolidobranchia > Pyuridae > Halocynthia > Halocynthia aurantium. The sequence continues at coordinate 70,149 of QXVX01007932.1, forward strand.
TATAAAAATTCAATTTGAGTTTCAACTTTTTTTTTCAGGAGAAAAACCGTACAAATGCAATACTTGTGGCCGAGCTTTCTGCCAAATATCCAATCTAAAATCGCACCAGAAAACACACACAAAAATCAAAGCGTTCAAATGTGACACGTGTGAAAAAAGTTTTCGACGTTCTTTCACCTTGAAGCAACACAAGCTAACTCACACCCGACACTCGCACACTGGAATCGTAAGTTCTAAAGTGCCCGACAATGCCAGTCCGACGATGATTGAACATCCACTGATTACCCGAAAACGGAGCGCGCCCGCGATGATCTCGACAGAACTGAACGACGAGGACGATTCCCGAAGCAAATCCTACGTGAAGCTGTCCCCACGCAAGGTATTATATTCTTTTCTAATTATTCCCGTTTTAGTCGAACACCGAATCTTGTAGAAAAGGATGTAAACAAAAGCTGCAGCAATACAAACAAGCGTGTCTATTTTCATCCCTATTTTCTCACCAAAAACGATTAGATGCTGCCACTACTCAGAAAGGAAACAGTTCAGGGTGACGAGTATGCATTTGCTCAACCAAGATCAGTTAAAACTCCGAGAAGGCAAACGAAATCGCCCGAACGTGAGCAACCCAACATGAACCGAAATTCCTCCATGCTACTACCCTATAGTATTGTGAAGCAAGAAGAAACCGGGCTGATCACGCAACAGAAGCAAGCAGAAACGACATCATCGTCTGTATATTCTTATTTTCCATCCCTTTCTGCTTTATTATCAAAGCACGAGCACGTTGGAAAGAGAGAAGGTCCTAGCCCAGAAGCAAACGATGAACAGTATTATAAATATAGCGGAATAGATCATCGGATGATCAGGCAATACAACAACAGTCTTGCATTTTTCCATAGTTCTACTAACAGGAGAGAAACCGCAACTACAATACCCGAGCAAGAGCGATCTATGGACGCAGATGACTCGTCAACCAATTCAAACCCAACCCAGTCAAGGTAATATCATAACAGATGCGAATGTATGACTTGTTTGATTCGTTCCATTGTAACAAGGGTTGAATGACTATATGGTTAGCGATTGCGCATATATTGATAATGATTATATATATGTAAGTAACATTTTTTATTTAATCCACAGGCAAGTATCAGAATACTGCTGCGTCCAATGCAGCACGCGATTCCCTGGCGAAACGGAACTGCGTATACACGTTCTGAATCTTCATAGTCGAAAAGACAAAAGACGTGATTCGGCTTATTCCTCTCACAGTGATAAATCGCTTCCGGGTTCTCCGAACGGAAGGCAAAATCCTGAACCGTCACCAAAGAAACCCTCGCAGCCTGCTCAAGATTCAAACGAGGTAGGAAGCAAGAGAGAAATTGATGCGAAGGTAATGAAGAGAGTTAGGGAGCTGGCACATCAAGCTCTCATGCACCAAACAATCCCCACCAAAATGAAAGATTTGGGCGAAGCACAGAGTGAATCGCTCACTCATCGTAATACAAAAATCTCATCTCTAAGTGGATCTGAAAACGAGAAGAGCATAAATGGAGACCAGCAATATGACTGTCCAGTTGTTGGCCACTCCCCAACAGAAATAGGCTGCAACGTTACAGAAGATACATCTGGAAGGAACAGTGTTTGCAATGCCCATTCAGAGCACAAGTCCGCAAAGCAAGGTATGTACATTAGCTTAATGATACAATTACATATCACATTGACAATCAGATGATGCATTTGAAATATTTTTATTTTTTTTGTATACAGAAGCAAAAACATCTCATAAGTGGAAGAGACAGTTATGTCAGGCATGGTACGAGTTTCCTACCCCAGTACGCCAAGCAGTAAACAAGGGAGTGATGCAAAAAAGCAGCAACGAGGACAAGCATACTTCGACTACCGAAGCTCAAGAAACACATGGCGTGGAAGAGAAACATGAGATGTGTGATTTACAACAAGAAAATGATCATTCTCAAAGTTTTCCAGATATAGTTAAGAAAGAGCAAGATCCTACAACTTCAAATGCCTATTCCCTTCAGTATCCAGACCTCTCCCTACCTCGCTTTACACCAATTGTAGAATGGAAACCGGTTGTTACAGGATGGAAAGACATGGTTCACGGAACGATGTACGCTGTTCCTCCCCATTTTGCTCAACCTCTTGTGAGCCCATATCAACAAGCTGTTACCCCTCCCTCCAGCTTGCCATTCATACGCAATACTATTTCTGCAAATTCACTGATTTCAACACCACAGACAGATGATAACACACCGGAGAATCGTACATTAGGAAGCCAGGAAAATTGTACCGGAAATTTCTTTCGATTCTCCCCAAATTACATCCAGTCTCACGGATTTTACAATGGTAACAGTAACACTACATCGCCCGACAATTCAAACTCGCCGTCAGGAGGTTCAAGCGTTTACGGTAATACTTACTGGCCAAGCGAACCGCTACCCCTATCTGGATACAGCAGATTACAACACGGGCTATTATACCAATGGGATCCTAACAGAATTCGCCTAGACGGAACCTCCACTGTTCCTTCATCAGCTAAATGGGTATCTGCAAACTAATCTTTTCAAACATTTAAACACGTATCGTTTCAATATCGCGTACCTCTTCTGTACATTAGTCGAATATATAATCATACAGAACTATTATAAGCAACATTTAGTTTATATATACTGTAGTGGTACTTTTAAAGCATATAACCCTATTACCTCAAATCGTTTCCCTACGTCAGAGTAAGGATTCTCGCTAAGAACTTCCTACATTGTGTCAGTAACACAAAACAGACTACTACGCATTTACAGCAGTTCTGTTCCATACACCATATTCTATCGTAACAACACATTTTATATTGCATACCGTTTTATCGTATCTTTTCATTTCTGTACCTAATGTTTTGATACTACTACTGATCAATACATTTGAATGTATCGTTGTATACCTCAACCTCTCGCTTATCATATTTGCAAATACTTTAATAACTTGATACAGAACTCATAACTATGCTACATAAACTTTATACTTGGAATGTGTTAATAAAAGTACAATTCTTGCTTATCTACTACTTTAATAGTAGAGTATATCACTCACCACGTTCATCAGAGATTATTCAGTTCCTTCTTCAGGTACTACAGTTGAAATTGTACAGGTGTGGGTGTAGGCTCAATTACAATACTAAACTGGCAGGCCTAACTAAAAGAATAAAAAGGATATTCAAAAAATCTCTGCTAAGATTGATTCCAAGATGAACGTCTCGATAATCGGTGTTTTGCTCAACATAACTAGCTTGATTTTGTAACGCACGCTAGTACTGTACTAACTTAAGGGTACCGATAACTGTTTTCTTCAATGCGCATTCCCCGTTTTTGTAATAATTGCCTCCGGAGAGCGTTAACGTGAAAAAGTAATAAGCGAAAGATAATGACTGAGATGAGATAAGCTCCGCTGATTATTGTATTGATAGCAAATCGAACCAGGAAATTATTATTTTATCTTTCCCCCCCTTATCTATTATGATCACTGGAAATTACCTGAAAGTAGCACTGTACATCTATGATTCACTGCACTTGTCTATTAATAATGTAGGAATGAGTTTCTCTGTAGATATATATCAGTAAAAACTAATATGGCAGTACATGTGATTGTAAACTAGGCGGATGTAATACTGATTTCCCCAATTGTCCTTATTAGTACAAGCGGCGGCAATCGTATGGGATTATAGGTAAACATGTCGCAATAGACAAAGTGCTATTTGCCGGTCCTTCATAGCAGCTAAATGCCGCATTTGTATTTAATTTATCTGGAATAACATTTAACAAATAGTTTTTTCAAGGTGGTACTATTCTGTTACAACTCCTACAGTATAAGTCTCAAAAGGCGTATGGTCAATGAAGAAGATGGCCAGCTCGTCTAAAGCCCATAAACCCGTGCGCGGAATCCTGAAAACTTCTAAACAAGAAACTACAGAAGTGAAGCTGTAAGTGCTACTCCACTTATTTTGTAGTTACACATTAAGTTATAACTCATCAGGATTCCAGCATACATCACTCAGGAATTATATTCTGATGTCTAGTAAATATGAAATGATTTAGGCCCCAAATTCTAGTTTCCTATTTTATAGGCTGCAAGGGTTAATTCTTGGAAGGCCCAAGCTGGGGTTAGTAGAATATTTGCCAGTTGTTTTTTTGAGCAGAAAAAAAAGGAAACTCCCACCATGGATGACAGATAACTGTGAAAAGAATACTGGAGGCACAACAGTCGAGACGATGACCATTCCTTCATCATGCGGTATTATATACTCGCATAATGGAAATGATTGTGCAGCTCTATGTCAAAACTTAATGGATGAGGCCCAAACACCTCTCATAGTCGGATTTGACATTGAGTGGCCTGTGACATATCAGAAGAATGTGGAATCTAAAACAGCTGTTATCCAAGTGTGTGATGATCCCACTAAACGATGCTTTGTGTTTCATGTATGCTGTATGAGTGGACTACCTCCGCCATTAAGATTGCTAATTGAAAGCAATGAAATAATTAAAGTCGGCCTCAACATAGAAGGAGACTTGTATAAATTATGCAGAGATTTTGATGTGGTTTATCCGAAAAAAGGTTTTGTCGATTTAGGACAGTTCACAAACTCTGTCATCAAATCAAATGAGAGATGGAGCTTAGCAAGGCTGGTAAAATATGTCTTTAGCCAGGAGCTAGATAAACCGGCTGATATCAGAAAGGGTAAATGGGATCAATATCCTCTTTCTAAGAAGCAGCTCGAGTATGCAGCGCTGGATGCTGTCGTGAGTCTAATGATCTATACAGAAATGACACGACGGGAAAGCACACTATGAATAAACATGTTGCTAAACCAAAGAAGTCTTGCCTTAGGGCATAGTGGACGGAACAATTTTGCTTGTGAATACACTTGCTTGAACTTTATTTTTGTGTTTACCATTCACGAATAAATGTTGCATTTTTACATGACTATGTGCCAAAGTATTAGGATAAGATTTAAATGCTGTATTTGAGATAGAGAAGATGCATTGTAATTTTATATCAAGTATCTAAGCAAGGCATCTTCTTCCTTTAGGAAAGAAGCAGCAAGGTTCGATGAAATGAATATTTTAGCGACATATCATCCAGCAGACAAGGACTATGGTCATATGAAAATCGATGAGCCCAAAACCCCTTATCGAGGTGATAGAGATGAAAGTGATGATGGTATCGACCCAGATGAGCTTGCTAAAAGGTATTGAAGACATGACATATATTGTCTAAAATTGTATTACTACAATGGAGAACAGATCCATTGAGTAATATGGTAAGTGCTACCGTAAACAGATCCTTATGAAAATACAAATAATGATGATTTCTTCCTAATTCAAACTGCCATGATAACCCCCCCTAACATACAAATTATTGCTACAGGTTAACTTCAGTTGGCAGTCCTAAAGAAACACGCAGACCAAGAACAGTCAGTACAGACGAAGAAGATGATAAGGAAGATCATTTAACGCCTGAAGCTCGAGGTATCATGGAACCCTCACATTTCCACATATTGATAAACGTTAGATTCAACTTTGTGTTGTTTACCAGATAAAAAGAAGAAATTTACGGATGCGCGAAAAAAGCATTATAATATGAAGGAAGAATTAAAAAATGCGAGAGAACTGCTGGAAAAAGAAATGGCAGAAATTGAAGATGACTGATACATCAGAAAAATGTATCAGGGACACGTTCATGAAAGAAACTTTGCTAAACCAGATGTTGTTAATAAGAAATTCGAGTGACTGCAATCTTTCTTCACAATTATGATTTGCTTTGTCTTATCATTTATATATTTCTTGTTCAGTTTGTTTTAACCTTTTACCTGATCATTATTTAAGCTGCTATGAAAGTAAATCCAGTTCAAGTTAAGCTATTAGCTTGCCTATTATGTAACTCACCAAGTTGTTGTCTTTTGGCAAAGGCTAATTAATACAGGCTTGATATCAGATAGTAAAAATGGTTTGTTGGTGAAGGGATGAAGTGTTACCTAAAAAATTATGCAGTAATGTGTATTGCTCACACTGCCAGTTGATCGGTTGTTCTATTTGATGTTTCTTGCTTTACTATTTAGCTCTTAAATTTGATAATTCTGAGACTGGTTTTCACCCAATAATCTATTTCAGTGTCTCGCCAAATAAAATTTTGATTTCATTCGTTTGTTTTGTAAAGTTAGTTCAAGCTTTTCGGCCTCGTGAATCCTTTGCACACCACCAAATATTTCCATTAGGCCTGGAATTATGGTACAACAATATTAAACTTATAGTTGAATTTTTAAAGTGAAGAAAGAATAGGAAATTTATTGAGCAAAGTAAACAATGAATACGTTGTATTTGTCCAACCATGTCATACCGTCATCAAACCATGGTAGAAGGTTAGGAACAAATACAATCTGGTCAGCAATGATTGTAGATACCTTGATCATGATTATGTTACTCCCAGTTTAAGATGATTAAAATCCGATATCACCGCTTTCAAATTGCCAATTAATTTCTCAACAAATGGCTTATGGAGTACTTTATACTCCTTTAACAAATGCAACATAACATGTCCTTGATATAAATGATCATGGTGGAAAAAACACGGCAAGAGTAAGACTGATAAATACATTTCAAGAAGGTCAGAAAAACAGTGATCAAGAACGAATTTTAAATATGGAAAAGTTAGTTTACGATTCTTGAAATTTCTTGAAGGTAGAACTTCTTTTTCTCTAGTTTTATTCGGGGATCTCTTCCTCTTTCTTGAGCAATTGCCTTCTGCTCCCTTTTTACATTCACTGATCGAAAGAATTTCTGGATTAACGTAACACTGTGTAAAGAAATTTTTGTTATTTTTGCAAAACTCAGTTCTTGGATCTGGAAGAAGCCACTGATCCATTATTTTGCAGATTGATATTTCAACCGGAGCATCAATATAGGTTCGCTCATCCTGTACTGAGCAGAATCTTTCATATCTTGAAGAAGAGTTTGCCTTCATCTAACCAAAAAAAAGATTCCCTTACAATCCTCGTGAAAAAATTAGAATCTGTCTAACATGATACAAATATCCAGTTTGCCACCTCAGATAGTATTCTTTTCATGTCTCTGCAGGTCTTAGCATCACACCCATACATTTCATGGATTATATAAATTGCTGCCTCATACGGAACGTCAGACAACTGTACACTTTTCTCATTCGACTCCCTGCAAGAAGTTCACCATTACTACAATAAATCTGCAAACATGTAAAATAAAATACATTTTGAAATATACCTGTACATGCCAAAAAACATAGCCTTGAACATCGGAGATTTTTCACACAGAATTTCGGTATGGATTCTCATGTTAATTTGCTTGTACGTACAAAGTTTTGTGTTATCCAAGCCTTGTTTTAATTTAGATGAGCGTAGTTTTTGTCTCGACAATGAATTCTTAAAAGCAAATTTTCGTTAAAACATATCAGGTAACAGTCGCAACACATCACCTCGGTCCATACCTTATTAATCACTGCAGTGACCCCAAGGCTTTTATCTGTTTTTGATTGCATACAAGCTCTTCTGTATTTGCATGCAATTTTGTGACTTGACATGGCTAGAAGTGAGAGTTAACTGAGTTAACATTAGTAGCCTAATGAGCTCAAAGATTAGGCACAGCATCTTATTTATTTCTAATAATCAATTTCAGGAATCCAACCCTAAAGTATTGGATAAACAACGATCAAAAACATACCTGCTAGGAAGAGGACAAAAAACAAAGATTAAACCACTGTTTGGATATTTTCAAAGTTGATTTTTTACCTTTGGTATTGGTACTCTTATCTGGAACTGTTTCAAATAAATGTAGAAGTAAGTTTGAAGGTTCAGTACTTTGCTTGTGTAAAAGATCTTCAGCTGTTGAACTGTCACTAAAGTTGAGATACAATAAGATGATTGATATACATACATTGCATTAGACATTTTACTTTCCAAGTTAATACAACAAGAAAATTTCTAATACCTCTCTGAAGTACCATCCTTGAAACTTTCATCGCTAAAGACAACGTCAGTTCTGCTGTGCACGCCAGCCAGCAAGTGAAACACAAATGCTATACTCTGGAATGCAAGACTAGACGTATCCATTTTTAGGAAATTCTTCAGTAGTATTTTGAGACTATTGTTGTTGACAATTGTCTGCAAATTTGTGATCAAATTCCTATAATACACAAAGATTTTGAAAACGTGTAATATCAGATTAGACCATTACAACAAACAGATAACAAATTCCAATTTTAATTTTTTTTAAACTCACGTCAACATTGATCGAGATAAATTTTTCATTCTTCCGTCCGAACTATGATACCACAAGGCGAGGAAAACAAGCGAACATATGGCGGAAACCATTTCCAATTCACTGCCTGCAGTGAAATTCCGATCGTTAGTTTGTTAGTGCTATAAAAACTACATGCTGGAAACAAAACAGAAATACATACCGTTTGAGATAGCCCATTCAACTATATTAAAACCAAAAACAGACGAATGTGCCAGTCCAAAATTGTGCCACATTGTGTTGATAATCGTGACAAAACTTGATTTTCTTTCGCTGCAGCAGTGATTGCAATTCAGTATTACCTGTGAAACAAAGTAAATATAAGTAGTAACGGGAATACAGTGATTCTGAGACATATTCTTGCCATTATTTTTCTGTAGTGACAGGTTCTGGTCAAACTTATTGCTGAATACTTATGCATACATATGCATGTTATGCATACATATGCATGTTATGAAAGTTACTTAGATAAGATATTACTAGACTCACTAGAGCCATATTCATGCATAGAACATACCCCTTGCTCTGAAGAGCTTCCCGTGTTGACTGATTTCGCTCGGACATGTACAGCAGCTTCAATGGACGGTAACAGAAAGGTTGTTAAAATATTTCGAAAACATTCACCACATGATGAAAGTCTGTCGATGATCCGTGGCAGTCTAAGCATAAAGTAATATAACTAATGTATGATAAAGTATATTAAATATTAAAAGAAGTCATAAATCTGAATTTTCTAGTTCAGACCAGCAGACCTGGGACTCAAATCATTGGTAAAATGAGTGATGTAGGAGGTTATGCTTTTCACAGTAGACGCTTGCTGAGCCAATGAGGCGACATACAAATCTGCCATTTCACAATAGTGACAGATCAAGCAGAGAATGATGTGGTCTATGGTCGATGTGACTGGTTCCGCTACACTACTCTCTTTATCTGATGATGTCAAATCCTTCTGTAGGTCTGTGGTATCATCAGAAGATATTTTGGAAGCAGATTCCTCTGATACTGCAGCAGTGCTGGATAGATCATTGGAATCTTCAGTCATTTGTTCTGAAAAGTTTTAAGTTTGGTATTACTAACTGTGGTGATGATTGACTTCAATAAAATTCTCGAACCTGTTTTTCTTGTGCCAGAAAGCCTCCTTCTTCTAGTTTGTTTCCAAAGCTGAGTGCTTGTAACATTAGGTGGACTGTTAGGTTTGCTCCCCATGTCCCTGCCTGCATGTTGCAGAACTGATGGTGGAACGCTACCCAAAAACTCATGTTATAGAAACCGAAGATTTTCGTGTATTTACCTAAACTTACAGGTCTTACCTACAAGTTTCACTGACAAACTGCAAAAAACCCAAGCTGCAGCTGTTTTTGCTTCCACTTACTAACTCTGGTGTAGGCGTAATAGATTCTGTAGAATACAAGAAAAGATTTATTATAAAATGAGTGATCATTACTGTAATATACTGAATACTGAATACTGAATTCTACTACCGATCACATTCTCAGAAGTGCTGATAGGTTGTTTCTTTGTACCATGCAGTTCACTGTTTCTATGGAAAGTATAAAATAAAAAAGTATCAACAGTACAATATATATTATATGTATCTATATAACATTAGGAAATGAGCAAAACGGAACACCATATGGTATAATAACGTAAAATTTTTGAGCTACTTGATCAAATAGAGATGAATTTGATAGGTAAATATTACCCAGGAGGTTCAAATTTCTCAATTTTTTCAACCTTCTGTTTCTTTGACTGTGGTACCGTGCCACTATCACGAAATTGGCAGTTTTTTTCTTTGCTGTTTTTGTCTACGAATGAGTTTGTCTAGAAGCAAGAAACCAGTGACTAAAAATATTTCAAAAGATGTAAAAACTTACAGCTAACCTCAATATTTCCAAGTGCACTCAGATCATCAAATTCACTTCTAGATGTACCTTGAACTAAAAGCATATGGATATAAATTAGAAATGAAACTTCTTGTAATGTGTATCTATGTTATTTATAGAAAATCCGTTTAAATACCTACCATCCTCTCTTGGCCAGATCGAACCGCACGCCGGAAGCAGAGCTGGAGAATGCATTTGGTCGAAACCATCTCGGGATGATGAGCTTTCATCCTGATATATTGGAGGATCATACATGAATGTTTCTAAATCATGAGAATAAATTGTGCATTAGCAACGTATAAATTAGTTGAGATAGAAAAGACATTACGCATCAATCCTGGATAAATTAAATTCAGGAACTTTACCATTAACATTTTCAATCCGACTAGTTGGATTGAGCAACTGATCTGATGTTGATCTGCAACCTTCAGGAGACCACTGTGGGGAATATGGCAGTGTTGTGCTGTTCTTCTTAACAGAGAAATAACAATAGCAGGTTATATTAAATAAATTGATTTAATAATTTAAATTATTGATTTAAATGAAGTTTGTTTGACTCGAAAAGAAGTCTTCAACTATTCAACATACTGAACTTCAAAGTCAGGGTAACATCAATATATTGAATAGAACCACATAAATGATGGCCAAAATGTTTCCAAATCATTATACAGTAGAAGTATTTTGCACCTTAATCAAAGCATCAAATAATACAGAAAGCAGCTTATGGACATCAACCTAAGTCTAGAGAAGTGTTGCAGTACTAATTATGACCAAGAATGAACTATTTTGGAACGGAAACTCACAAGTATTTACATATACAATGACCATTATCCATTTTAATTACCCAGTCTGCTTCATAATAAGCAAGGGCATGTAACACTAATTCCTCTTCACCCTGTGAGCTCAACAAGGAATTCCTCTTATTGAACCTTGATGGAATATCACATGAAAGAGAATGTCTTCGGTCAAATTCCTCTTCACTATCCAAGTCATGGCCATCCCATAAATCTACTTTAGATTTTACTGTACGGGATTTATCTTCTGAAGATTCTAAGTGAATAAAAGTATTCACGAGTTTACTCTTACTGAGAGAAAAACATTAGAAAATAGAAGTGAAAAGAATACCTGGTTCAATCACATCAGATCTTACATTGCTTCCGACCGAGATATTTCGTAGATGGGAGAGAAGGACAGGGAAAATACCGTTGTCATGCAAGCCCTATAATATGGTACATTTAAAATAGGATCATACATCTGAATCTGGCTAAATGCATAACCTCTCATAACATGTATGATTATTACTATTATTTGTAATGAGACAGGTAGTGCTTGTTCCTTTGGGTTGAAAAAAAATGGGAGTAGGGAATAAATGATACTAACGGACTAACCTTCAAGCCTTCTTCATCATACACAAAACACAGGAGAGTTGTAAGAATAAACGGATGCATGGAGCTCCATCTTGCATCTGACAGAAGTTGTATGAATAATGGTAGGGCATCAAGAGACCTCAACTTTGCCCTGCATACAACATCATTCAGTTTATTTGTATAACGTACAATTCAAGAAACAAAACCAGACTTGAAGAACTACTTACCGATTTATAGCTTCGCGACAGCAATAGCATAAAGCTCCAACAAGCTTGTAAGAAATTTCAGCAAGGGGTCCGCTCTTTTGTGTATAACGACTCCATGAGTCACCAACCTTCTTTTTTGTGTCGAATTCATCGATTGAGTACTCACAAATTTCTTTCAGTTTGTCAACAATACATCTCAGCCCTCCCGTATTTCCTATTGAAGGTCTGGCACAGCCTTGCAAAGTTAACCCTGCTAGAACTGACAGAGCGTCATCCTTGCATTTCGGATCAGAGATATTGTCTGCCAATATGAAAAGGGATAATTTGATTCTAGTTTCTCAATTATGCTGCACCTAGATCACCTTAATTATGACAGGTGAAAGTAAGATAGTTACATGAAGATTAATGTAGATACCAAAGTATCAGTTGAGTTTAATTTTACTTGGAAAGTACCCCCAAAATTCATGACTTGATTTACAGTGAAGAGAGTTCTGAGAGATATTATAATTCTATAAATGAAGCATTCGACTCGGTGCGTTTTAAAATACATCACACATCATTTATATTGCTACCAGCTGAATTGCAAATGCTACTCAATAAATTTGGTTCAATTATAGAAACGACTGTACAATATAATAAATGCTTACCATTGTCCACAATTTTCACCAGTTGTTTAATGACCTCGCTGTCACTACCCAACATGTGGTCAGCAAATTCCGAAGTACATGACCGACTCACAGCTACAAGAGTGCTAACACAGGAAGCTACTACATCCTTTAAAAAATTTGAACTGTTAGTTGATAGCATACTATGTATTATTAAAATGTTTTATCAAGTCATGTAGTCATGAAATACATTTGCTACCGTGGGCTTCAATTTCAAGCAGTCGCCGAGCGTCGCAACGCATCCTTGCTGGATAAGTTTTTTTCTGTGGCCCGGAGTGTCAGCAAGATTTCTCAAAGCTCTCAAGGCACTTTTTGCACAATCATCTGAGCTGGTACTGTCAGACACAAGTCTGAGAAGTAAAGGTATGGTACCAATCTAGAACAACAAGTACAGTTAGAAGAGCAGTATAAGCAAAAATTCAATGACTGCAGTGAATGTATGCATACGGTTTTACCTTTTATTTTATGTTTGTAAATATTTTTCAGGGGAATAGTTTGAGTAATTTTTTTTATGAACAATGATTCATTCAGGATATTTTTTACTTCCAAAATAAATTTACTTGCCAGAAGTTCCTGCTCCTGCTTTTTACATGCTGACATTATGGACATATTATTACAAATTTTCGAAAGTTATTTATATATCTTACCGAATGAATGGATTTTGCACATTCAGAATCATTAGCAAGATTTGCAATGGAGCGACAAGTCCGTGTCACCACTCCAACGTGCTTAATGGTACGTAGAATATTAACTAAACAATAACAGTGAGAATTAGATATGTTTACAGTTAGGAATATAAGTTAAGTAAAAATCTTACCAATTACTGGAATTCCTTTGCATTTCAAAACCTGCAAAATTAACTACCCCGTAAGATGCTATAATGGTTATGCGAATACCAGATAGTCAGGAAGTCAACTATATTAATCTTTTTTCATATGCATATTCAGAGTAAACTATCAGGACTTAAGTGAACGTAAAATAGAACCTCTCCAAAAGAGCTACAGTACCTCCTTCCTCACAATGTCGTCAGTCAAGCAATTGGCTAGAATGCTACTCGAAATGTCCAGTATCTTTGCGTTTGGTTTCTGTATCAGCTTGAGCAAACAACTAACTCCGTCGCAGCTCTGCAGTTTCCGAATTCCATTACTAGTTTTCGAATGTGGCTGAATTTTCACTAACTTATTAATGATCAGTGAATCGGAATTCGAATTGGCATTTATTTGAGCTATCCAGCTCCTTAGTCTGTTAACTTGCGTCATGGTACTTCGCGAATCCTCATTTCAGCACTATTTTAACCGTAACATCTATTCTTCGTCTTTGCAAAAAGATCCAGCCGGCAATCCTACCTACACGACTGTCTGTAGAAAAAGAATGTGGGATTGTTGTTGCAGAGTTAGAGAAATTAAGTGCGAGCGGGAGAGAAATAAAGAAAAAATGGAAATGGCGAGATTTGACTCGATAGGAAAAAGGGTCAATATAAGAAACCTAAAATACTAGATTCAATTCCGCGAAGAAATTAAACAATACTGTACACTGAATATATCTACAGCATTTATAATAAATGTATAATGCAATTAATAATATTTAGTAAAGGTACATAACCCCATTTTGGTTCGAAGTTTCTCACGAAGATTTACAGAAAGTTGAAAGGTTACAAAATAACGTGCTACCCTCCAGTGGTATTTTCTCGCCGAGACAACATGTTTTGATTGAAAAATGAATAACAATCAATAAATCCCTCATAGCATTAATACTAATCAATCCTATATACTTAAAAATTACATACATACAATTTTACATTACACCTAGATCACATATCAGCGGAGGACTTTATTTTTCATCTGCTCAAAAAATTTCAAACCCCCACGCCCGACACAATAGTTTGGCCGGAGTAGCGCTCTTAAGCTGATTTTATTTTACCGTTCTCTTACCAAGCGGTTCCCTTCAACGTGTTTGGCTTTTACTGTACAGTGAAAGGTTTGTTTTTATTCTGACGATTTGTTATTAATCATGACGTTTTTATATCAGAATGCTGAAATGTGTAACGTTAGTTATTGTAATCTGTTGTTTTTCGATTTTCAGTACCTTCAACATGGTTCAACGTTTGACTTATCGCAGGCGTAAGCCATATAACACATCCTCGAACAGAAGGCGAATCTCGAAAACCCCAGGCGGTCGTTTGGTTTATCTGAATATAAAAAAGGTATGTTAGCCTAGACATTATGTAATAAATGCAAGTGAAATCCATTGTGATTTTGTTGATGATAGGACTATGGTCTTGTGTTATATCTAAGTAAGTTTAACTACTTGAATGCCCCCAGCTTAGTTATCATTAATTTCACATGTTCAATATTGATTTAGCCTGGCACCATACCAAAATGTGCTGAAACAAAAACACGGTTATTTGGTATCAAACCAGGAAGACCAAAGGAGTTGATGTCCAGATCAAGAAGGCTGAAAACAGTATCCAGGTATGTCGAAAGAATGTTATTGCCATCAATTGTTTAAGAACTTTTAAACATGATCTTAAAAACACAGAACATATGGCGGAGTCCTTTGCTCCAAGGCTCTTCGTGAAAGAATCATTCGGGCCTTTTTGGTAGAAGAACAGAAGATCGTCGTTCGAGTACTAAAAGCACAAGCAAAGAAGTAATTAGATCGTCTGTTATTCAGTGACTTAATCTGGAATTAACTGCATGTGTGGTTACTAGAAAAAGCAGTGAATAAAAAACCAAAAGAACTTGTTGCTATTTTTTAAGTCTATGTAATTATTAGGCTACTATGGATATATACAGGACATATTGAGTATATTAACCAGAATTCGTTAAACAATTGCCAGCTTGCATATTGCTCAGGGCAGGATGAAGTTGATTTTCTTTCTGCTGTAATAGAAAAGTTTGAAAGACATTATAAAAACCCTAACGACAAACAATAAAGTAGACGGCCTACCGTAGCACCAGTAGGCAAATGTCCTGGTAGAAATTTACCATATGAAATTCTCTGGTTCCTGTTATTACATATATATTCACTGACATAAACAATCCCATTCCAAACTTTTGATATACTAGGCATAGCAGAATACACCTATGCATGGTGAGCCACCAACTATAAATATAGCCAGCACTGCAGGCTACCTGGTCCAACTAATCAAATACTATACCTGGAATAGCAATATGTATTTTATTACAAAAGATTTAAAATGAATGTACAAAAATTCATACAGGTTGAAGGGTAAAATATCCAAATGATGCTTAAACATGGAGTCATGATATAATGATACACTGCTGCTGTTAGTTTGTTAATGACATGGTTTTTTACTAAGATTTTGCAAGAAGAAAACAACTATTTACCCAAGGAATAACATATCCTTCTTGTATGCCAATATACTATAACGAATATATAAATGCCACTACAGAAACTGTCATGTATCCTTCCTCCATCCCAAGCAAGTTATAATCCAACTTTTGTGGATAAATCAAAATGGATTCATTGGACGAAACATAATGAAAGGATGAGTCAAAAAAAGTTGGATGAGATTCTATTCATTTCAGTACTATTTGCAATAAGCAGTTCCATAGCTAGCTTGTACCATATTGGCTACAACATTGAGTATGGAACATAAATCAGTTCTATGTGTGTACGACTCCGTGACAATTGAGATGATCATCATGGTATTTTCCAACCACAACTGGATAGATTGGAACACCGCCATGTTCGGAACTACTTCACATATATCAAAGTAGAACAATTTGTCATATTTGGATTTCCAAGAATTTTTGCGCATGTGTTTTCACAGACTCCTGGTCCACATCAGAGTTATTCTGTAAATAATTATACCAAGTTAGATGCACAAAATGAATAAGAAAATAAGTCAAGGTCAGATATGTAAATACTTTGTCAGCTTTTTTCAAGACATCCACCAACAGTTGCCTTGTGGTTTCAAGCTCTTTCTTTGCAGTGGCGGCAATTGCCTTTTGTTGGTCAGCTTGTGTACGAAAATTACTTACCAGCTTCCTAAGTCCTTTCTCGTAATGGTCAAAAAAATCATCCTGTTAATAATAACAGTGCATAAAAACAAAGGGTACTATTTAAATAACGAAGGAACCAATCCACAATCTCAATCTTACCATTGGGAAGTCAACTAGTTCTTGAAGTGAAAGGTTATTGATCTCTTCTTTAGGCATCTTCCACTGAGGTGGAAGGAAATATCGTAGGCAGGTTCTACGCAGAGGGAATAATGGTAAAGTTTACAAGTACCATATTCATGCATACATTGCATTTCTTTAATTAAAAAGAATTGAGGGTGCGACCTATACAGTTCAATACAATCAAATTTTGTGCAGATATTTCTGTAATGTAATCTACAAATCTTCATGGCCCTCGTAGTAATTTAAACTATGAAAGTTCTGGACTTTTCGAGTCAAAATATGGTTGGGTATATACTGTTTATAATTTTTAGTTTACTACCAACTACCTCAATTTCCCAAGAGCATTTTCCTGCAGTTCAGACTGCTTCTGGCTGTCGATAACGAGGCCGCTACCCGTCGAAGAGTGCGGTTGTTGTTGCGTGACTGCAATAATAGATGCGATTAAATTTAAAAAATAATATATCATATGTTATTCAACAATCTGGAATTAAGTTCCTAAAGAATTTGAATAACCTATGTACAATAATTTTTATTCACCTTGACCTAGAGATTGCTTAGGATTCAATTTCTGCATTGTGGGACGAACACCATTGGCAAGTTTGTTGTCATCTGTGAAACGGATGTATGGAGAACCCTCTTCCAGCCATTTGTCAAACCGATCCTGCAAAACAGATATCGATATCAAAATATAAAGACAGTAACAAAAACACATTGACAATATTCCAGTACTCATAGCTTGCAGCTATTCCTAGCACTAAATAAATCCTCTTACTTGAGGGTGTTGATCAAACTTGATTCTCCATTTAGTTGGCTCTGAAGGTATCACTTTGGCAGCTACAATACGCCCGGGACGCCATTTTCCACTAATGTCAACTTCCACGATCTGGCCGATGACAGTTCGCACTAAGGATTCGGAAATTATTATTTTTCATACTTAGAATTTATTGGCTAGTTACATAATATCACGCATATGTTGCGATATCGATTTTACCTGGCTTGTCATTTTCCTCTTGTTCATCATTACCAGAACTTTCCGAATCTTCTATGGTGCTCTATACAGATATCAGAATACGTTATTCGAGCCAAGTCTCAAGGTTTATGTTTTACGAAAGATATCAACAAAATTTAATAATCCAAAAAGACAACGCCATGATTATAGTTTGATAACCACCTTTCTCCTTCTTCCTGATTCCAATTCTCTAGTCTGCCTAGTGGTTGAAGATACATGATTGGGAGTAGAAACGACCGTGGCGGACTTCTTCGCCCTGCCTTGAAAATTGATAGGTGGCATTTTTCTTTTAAGGGTATGACTTTCTGTATTTGAAGATAAACTTCTGGAGGAGGGGATACTTCTGCGGACCTATCAAGAAATAGAAAAAACAATTCAAGTCATTATCAATCAATCTTACGATATTCTCAAACAAAGGATTATGTTGAGGTACCCTCTCAGGAGAATAATTTTCTTCAAAGCTATTGTTTCTACTTGAACGTCTGCTTGCAGGTTCTTCTTCTTCCTCATCCTCACTCTCTGAAGACATGGTTTTACGCTTTTCCGATGTTGCGCTATGTCGTCTTGAGGGAGAAAATGGTACGGTCATCTTTCGTTGTGCCTCTCGAGAGCTTGTGACTGTTTGTATTTTCTATACGATAACATTAAGCACAGCATGGTAACTCGAATTATTCATAAATATGTTTCACTTAGTAATGAGGGAGTGATACTCACAGACATTCTATCTATATCCTTTTGCATTTTTGCTAACTTTTCTTCTTTTTCGGCACGCTTTTGTTCAATTGATTTTGTTTCTTTTCTAAATTCTCCAACGGGTATAGACGGTTTCTCTTCTGGGCACTGACACTTGCTGTGCTTGGGATCAGGGTTCATTGAACAAATCCAGTTTTCAAGTGGTTCTTTTCCTATCATATTGGACTGGAAAGGCAGCATTCTCCACTTCCTGCAACCGTCTACGAGTCGGTGAAGAAAAAACATGAATGGTAATGTTTTCAGGAATGCGTCCTGATTGTTGCTGTACTTAGAAAAGAAATTACATACCGCATTGAATAACTTTAGGAATATGCATCGCTCTAACTCGAAGATATTTTGGATCTGTCGATGGTTCCTCCTCCCACGAAGATGACATGTACCCAAACCCTTCCCAAAAATTTATAACTCCACGACCTTCATTAACCTTAGAGTCGCGCCAATAGCACTGAAGATGGTCACCTTCAAGGAACACGTGGTTAAACTTCTACTGATAAAAATTTATGAAAACTATGTATTGAGTGATTCAAACTAGAATGAAAATTACAATTACTTACCCATTGCCTTTAGCAGATGCATGTATTCTTTACTATCTGCGAAGTTTTGTTTGTTGTGCGTGGGTTCAAGGACCAAATACGGAACGTTAACAACACCAATGACACCGGCGCAATTCCTATTAGATACACAGAATTGCCAGATGATTAAACTTGTTTAAGTGTATTGTTGTTACAACTCAATCCAAGTATTTAACATAATATGCTCACACTCCTCCATCAATCTGCGGTCCCACTTTTTCGTAAACTCTTATCAGACGATTGCAATTATATATAAACATGCCGTAATATTTCCTATTCTCAACGTTGAAACCAAAAATGAAGTCGAGGGTTTTGGGCTCCTTCAGAGATCTGAAATACATTGATTATGAATGAAGGGAAATATATATGAAGTCCCAATGCATGGATTTCCTTACAATCTCTTGCGAGCAGCATCATCTCTTCTCTGGTTAGCTTCCATTCTTAGAAGCCTAGCACGCTCCTGCTTTAAGCGCAGTTCAGCTAACTCAGCCTTCTTAGGATTTGCCTTAAGGGAAACCTGGAAAGGAGATGATAAGTAAACAACTTTATACTAGTCTCAAGAATATAACTAACTTCCCCAGACATCACAATTTTACTAGTTATGCTTAAAAATTTCACCTTCATTTCTTTATCCTTGCTACCACTCTCTGCTTCTCTCCAACGATCTTCGGCTAAAATAAAATAAGTTATTATATTTGATATCATGAAATGAATAGGAAATGAGAAGCTAATTAATCCCAAAAAAGGTTGTTAAGTGGAGAATGCTCTCTTATGAAAATTTAAATAAATTCACTTCATTCAGAAATTAAGCCCTTGCGAATGCAAACAAATAGTAATATTGAAAAATCACCTATTTTGCTTTCGTTTTCGGACTTTTTGACTTCGTCCTCTGAACGTTTCTTGAATCTTGTTGAAGAATATTTGTACATTCTGATAAAATAACAAGTATATAAATATCCTCTTATATAAAACTAAAAAAAAGCATTCAATCATATCAATAGCAGTAAATATTCATAGGTGAGTATACAAAATGTTTGAGTCAGTTTTACTTTGGTTTGTACAAGGAATCTGCCAGTCTTTTCGTCCTGACTTTCTTTCCTTGCACATAAACGATCATTCTCGGGTCCAGATATAGAATAGATACGTACGCCTTGAATGACATTCGCTCCGGCCAGTTGCTAAAACGTTAACAGCATTTATATAAGATATACACAATCAATTTATATTTATTGAATTTATAACTTCCAACTGACAGGGGAGGCAAGAAAATATATATATTCAAATTTCAGTGAGAAAAGGAAACAAGAAAATACTTTTTGTCTTCTAAATCCATTTCAGCCATCCTTACGTCAGTTGGGTCGCTCGTAACATCCAGCTCTGGGCTGCCGGAATCCAGAAGCTTCACGTTATAGATAACGATTAGTGTTCCTGAAAAAGAAAGGTATATGTAAAATAGAATTTTCATGTAAGTTCGATTGTACAATGTACCTGTTCTGTCCTTTATATTGTCGAATTGCCTCAAAACTTCTCTTTCCGTCTTGAAAGGCGAGTATTTTGTAATTAATTCTATTTCCGTCTCGTACTGATAAAATACAGAAAATACACATTAGACTGTGAATAGGCTTGACTGGCCCGATATGATAAATAAGAACATAACAGAGCAATGTGTTTCAACAGACAAGTGATGCTAGTTTGAAATAGACTTCAAGCAGTATTCCTGTGAGATACTAAGACAAACTAGGTTATCTGCAACCGTTGTCAAGATGAAATAGTATTCTGTCCCAGTTGAGGACTACCTTTAATCCAGGACATAGATCATAGATACGAATACAATTTTCACCTTCTTTTTCCCGCCTTTATCATCATATATAGGTCTCTTGTTGTCTGTGTTCCAGACTGGCATAGGAACGATGATAGTGTCGATTCTTTCTCTATCGAGAAAAGTTCTTGACAGCATGAGACATGTGAGGTTGTGATCTCGTTTAGTGAAGAGGATGAAGTCATTTCCAATTCTCATAGAGCCACTGAAACAAGTATAATACAACTGACATATCGAACAAGCAATTATATTTCAGCACAGTAACTTTCATCACCAAATTAGTGAATACTCTAAAATCCAAAGCTGTGGAGTTGGCGCGCAAAACATTCAACTCCAGCTCCCTTAATCGCAATTAAAATAATTATATAATTACGATATTAATTGAAATATATTAATTGCAACATACATTACATCACTGTCACCATAAATCATGATCTTTCAAACCCTATTGAAATTTACATTTAGCCGGAGTCCGTACTTATTTTTAGCAACTCAGACTCAAGTAACTTAAAAATTGCTCCGACTTCACAGCTCGGCTGAAATTAACACTAAAAATCTTGAACGTACGATTTCAATCCATTTCCATATTGGCCGATCATATTTTCGCTCATGAGTCGCTTGGCAGATCGTCCAAACTGAACGATGTTCGAAACATCCTGTGGGTCCATTCCTGTTATATAAATAACAATGAAATTATGTTCTCATGGATCACGCAAATGAGCGTGAAGTATCTCCACCTTCTCCATCGTCAAGGAAATTAAGAGTAAATCCTCCACGGACACCGGGAGTTTTTGTTGTGAAGACGTTTATTTTTGTTGCGTCCGCATCCCGTGCATTGTCGACGAGTTCAGCTATGGCTCCAAAAAGAAATTCGTGAGTTGTTCTGGAAAGCAAAATAGCAATGCATCTTATAAAATGTTTCGTAATGGAAAAGCATCGACGCTATGGGCATGTTACATTACATAAATCATATCTAGCAGTTACAACCTAATAGTAGAATAGTTTGCCTTACAAAAATAATAGGCAAACAGCCACTTAAAAAAAATAGATTACTACTAGCACTGCAGTTATTCTAACCGCTTCAAGGTTACTTTCGGTGACCACTCAAGCTAAAATTTTGTGATAGATAATGAAGAGATCCATGTTGTTTTCTAACATTGAATATCAGGCTTCAAATTAAACTAATGAATTACTTGATGTAAGGATACTCACGAATTGGCGTGCAAGTAGTTTTGATCCAAACCGGCTCTTGTCAATGAGGAATACCGTTCCTCCATTTTTGACTTGATTAGACAAATTTTTCGATCAGCTATTACTTTCTGTATCTGTTTATATCTGATACATTTCCAAATTCTTGAACATGAAATTTAGTCTGACTTGTTCTCACGATTTTAAAATTTTGAGCAGCAACACAACTCGAATTCGACACACACGCTTAAGACACTACAAAATCCCAACAGAAAATACATCCGCCGATTCCAAAGCAAGTGATAATGCGAACGGAATAGAGGAAACATACAGAAATAGGACATCTGAAACCAACTCTGGTAATTATTTTATAAATACGCTTCAAAGCTTCAAAGTGATACACTGATATGTGAAAAGATTCCTTGCTCACATTAAGGATAATAAATTATTTCATTAAAGCGAATGTAATTATTTTCGTCACAACACCTAAAAGTTGATAAAAAATAATTTAGAAAAAATACACGCCACCATGTGGTGTAACATCCTTTATGACACATCAAAATATTCCAAAATCCTGAGGCATTAAAAAAATCCATTGACGCAATAAACAGCTGATGTTAAAGTTGATTGTACCAAATATAAATGTATAAATATTTACTCTCAAAAAAGGACCGAACAAGTGAATTGGTGGTTAGGCAAGAAGTAGCATACCGTAGCTGTGTCTGTCAATTTGACCTTTTACCCCAAGTCGCACATTTGTAAACTAGCAGTCAGTACCTTGAAAACAAGATCCAAATTTTCCATTTCTTGCGACTGAGGAGATAACAAAATGGTAAGATACATTCCATATTTAATTCATAGCTAGTAAAAAGTAACAATAAAGATGTAACAATTGAGAACCATGATGAAAACTACTTATTATACAGGGAAGAAACCAGCGCTCGAGAAAGTTCGCTGATATGAAGCGAGCTCTAAGTCTTAGAGATGGAAGAATAACGAAAGAAAAGCGACAAAAACCGAACAAAAAGGAGAAAAAACCTGGAGCAGATGGAGAAGTCATACAACGCCACGTCCCACAATATTCGTCTGCATTGTTCCTCAAATATAATGAGCAACTAGGTCCCCCGTACCACGTTCTGGTGAGGTTTGCATTTCCCCCCCCTTTGATCAAAACATATATATTACACCTGTCCCTTCCTTCAATAGGTTGACACAAATTTCATCAATTTTTCAATAAAAAACAAGTTGGATATTACGAGATCGATGATGGACTGCTTGTATGCGAAATGCACACCTTACATAACGGATTGCGTCATGGCAGAACTTGAGAAACTCGGACCCAAATTCAAAGTAGCTTTGCGTTTGGCTAAAGACCCGAGATTCGAACGCCTATCGTGTCTTCACAAAGGAACGTATGCTGACGACTGTCTGGTTCAACGGGTCTTGCAACACAAATGTTACATTATTGCAACGTGTGACAGAGACTTGAAAAGAAGAATCAGAAAAATACCTGGAGTACCAATAATGTATATTTCGCAACATAAATACACTATTGAACGAATGCCGGATGTTTTTGGTGCACCGAAATCCGATCAATAAAATTTGTTTTGATTGTTAAATGTCCATGTCTTACAAACTATCAAATCCAGAGCTTTCCAAACTTTTCCAGTTGCTGACACACTTTTTAAACATACATAATTTCGTGACACAGCAATTCAGTTTTAATAGCGAACCAGAGGTTAATTCAATCCCTTATCAGAGATACTGATACATAAAAACAGTTTAATGTCAGCGGCCTGCAGTAGTAGGTGTGTTGCGACACACAGTTTGGAAAGCACTGATCTAATCCTAAGTATTCCGTAGTCTATTGTAGCTCTTTGAGTGTCGATTTGTCAGATTTCCTAACTACGTTTGGGGTTGGGTAGAGATTTTTAGGCACATGTGTATTTACTAGTAGAGCTGATGTGGATGATACAAGAATTACTCTCCTCCTTTTTATTCCATTAATATCTGATTGTACTAGGATAATTTGAAAAAATAACAAAAACACCATATTTTCTAGATGATCAATGCCTTCTAATATAGTATTTACTCTCAAATTGAATAAATTAAATATATATAGTAAGGTATTTATTATAATGCTCGTCTCTAAATTGCTAAATGGAAAAATTAAGTCGAGGTTAAAAAGCAAATTAACTAAGTGCAAACCACAATGAATAAAACCATTTGAAATGAACTTCTCAACTCAGGGAAAAATTGGTAATTGACTGGAATAACATAAGTAACGAGTTGCTGCTATTTGAAAAGTACGGGAGTACTAAAATAGCATTACCAAATTAAAAACAGTTAAAGCAAAGCTAGACTTTTGGTTAATAGCAGTGCTCTCCTAGTCATAGCAAACGTTTGCAAAATGCCAGGAACTATATCTAAATTTATCAAAATATGGAAAGTTTTAAGGAAACTGTCTCTTCATATCTTTGAGATTACAGCACCGACATATATTAGAAAAATAGATCATGACAGGTCTTTCATGCCTCAGTACACTGAAGAATAAGTAGGTGATGTTAGTACCTCAGCAACATTCCTCTTCTACCACAGCAAATATTAGCTTGAATTCATCTACATATTTGGATGAAATATTATTGAATAAAATTAAGGCCAAAAATCTGACTGACGGCTCAGGGTAGAAAGCCGTTATACGTTTTCATATTCATTATATACCATTGTATAGTGATTCACATGATTCTTCGAGTGCTTGCGGTCACCACCACCAGTAATAATTCCAAACAGTAGGACAGTGATGACTATGACAAAAAGAAAGTAACTGCTGTGCATCAGATGCATGTTCACTATAGAACGCTTTTCCTGAAAATTAGAAGATCATGTTCATGTTGTCTGTCCACATTAAGCAACTGTGCCGATAAACCACTCGATTCCAATGATTGATGGAACCAAATACATACCAAGGTCATCATTACAGTTAACTTCTCCCTTGTATGAGATAATTCCAGAAAAACATTAGAATTGCACGCATGCAGAAAATGTCCGTTTTTATCATAAATAGGTAATGTGGCGTTGAGCCAGGACACATAAGGAGCTGTGCTGTTTGCTTCGTCCAATGTGCACTTAGAAGACTGTCTGTGATTGGAGTATGATAAAATACAGTTTCAGATGCCCGCTCGTAAATCGAAAATTTAATATTCAAAACTCATTGATACTGGGATGAATAGACGAATAATTCCCTTGTTAATTTTTGATTACGGTATCGCTTAAGCTACTGGCCAACAATTGTTTGTGATTATTCATTATATTAGAGAAACTACAGTTCATTCTCAGGTAAATTGAATGAAAATAAAATCTTCATGCCACTGAGAGTATTGCCTCTAAAAAACAGCATTCTTTACCTTGCATAAGGAATAAATCCCCTAGGTGCAGCGACAGTGAGACACATTTGATATGCAATATGACACTGCTTTCCAGTATTACATGTCAGTTTCACAGGATTACCTGGTGTCATTTTAATGGCCACACTGTCATTTTCCTTCGGACCTACACAAAAATATACCGGTAATTAAGTCTAGCTTATAAAGAGGGATTACACTGTATAATATTGACTCAATTCGAGATATTTCATTGCACAGATAACTGTAAATGGAAGTGAATAAAAAGTTAGCAAAAAATATCTTAGTAATGATGTAAAAGCACCAAGATATAAGCTCATGAGCGCAAAGAGAGAACAATGCTCATCGGTATACGTATGAGTAATATTGTATGCAGCTATCCATATACATATGTATACCCACATATAAGAACTTACCAGAAACACCAAGTAAATACCCAGGGAACACTGACACAAAATTTGTGACAGGTCTCGGGAATAAGCGAGCTTCGGAAGCCAATATCCTCACGTCCGTGGTTATAACGAATGATGCAGTTTCCAGGTTTGAAATGTCCGGTAGATGTGGATGTTGAGCTTTGAGGAAAACTTTGCTCAAATTTAAATTTTGCTCTGTTCGATCAGGGACAATCCAACTCTCGTTGTTGCTTTCAACACAAAGATTGAGCTTAGTGATGTTGTCCAGAAACTCATTCAGTTTCTGAATAAATGAAGATGATGAAGTTAGATATAAAAGAATCACTTCAAGGAACTTATTTGAGGAACGCACCTCGTTCGCATCTGGATTATAAACATCATTGTACTTGATGTAAAAGGCGAAGGAGACAAAAGCAATGGCCATCATTCCAACGCATACCACAAACACGACCAGCGGAGGTCGAGACGACAAAAAGTTACGAAAATTTTCAAGCGGGCTAAATGCCATTGTTCCTGCTTACAATACTTTACGATAATTACATGCTCTGCGTGTATAGGAATGTACTGAAAATGGTGAAGGATAGGTAAAATGCTAAAGTATTAAATCCATGAATACATAGCTAGGAAAGACAAAGACCACAATTTTGAATATTGACAATGATATAACCTCGACGTCCACGATCAGGTGAATGTATGAAAAGTCAGAAGATGATGTTTACTATCGTATTACGACCTGGGGTACGTGAGCTGCCGGAGTTTCTAGTCGCCGGTTTTTGAAGTTAAAATGGATCGGTGTCGGGTTACTGATATATAAACGCTTCTAATGATTAAATCCCTCTAAAATTGACACATATAAGACGTGATACATAAATCAACATTCCTTGAGAAAATGGGGTTGATTGGAGCATTAGAAGTTTATTTATAATCGTTGATTGTACTTTGCCATCTAGCGGTTGGAAGTTTTTACTTCACCGGCGCTTATAAACAAACTTCTGATGATTCAATCGCGATAAAATTAGCACATATGAGACGTAATACATAAACCAACATTCCTGTGAAACATTGGGTCGATTGATTTAAGTTTACTAGGTATTCGAGGTTCCGAAATGAATTCTTTCGGGGTTAAACTGAATCAATATATTTTTTTGTTTCTGCCTTTTAATTATTCTTTAGAATAAAAGTTTTTGAATGAGGTTCTGCTCTGATTTGTGATCGGAGCATCGAGCTCTACTGCAGAATGAGTATACAAGAGATTATGAGATCTGAAATTCCTTTGACTGGTTCTGAGGTTGGTTTGCCATTTGTACCCACAAGTACAGTCTCCTATGAAGCGTCATCTGAAATACAACTATTGCATTCCGATAACACAAGCTTAGATATTGATCCAGGTACAGTATTTTATGGTTCAGTAAATGATGAGTTACATGTGCTGATTTAAATTACATTTTATCAGAAACAATCAGCGAAAAGCTGAAACAGAATGAAGTACATAAAAAGCAATATGGAGCGCTTTATCAAGAATGTCTCCGAGTGCAAATTCAGAATGAAAAATATGCCGAAAAACTTTTCAGAACTCAAAAAGTAACTAGAAGATTGCAGAAAGAGAGGAGGTATGATTGATTGCCTTTTAGCTCAGCTGAATGTATTGGGTGATTGGTAATAGCAGAATTATTATATTATAGTGGTGGATAAGATTGAAAATACTTATACAACATGATAGCATCAAATTACATTTGTAGTCAATTGAATTCTCATATAGAAGAGCTTGGATTCAAATTTAATGATACATATACTTAAATTAAGTTATTGATTAAAAGATTTCTCATGAAGAAGTTGGACGAATTTGGAGATGACTATAGGTCTGCTAAGATCAAAAGCATACTTGAGGAAGAAGAAAGGATACGTAGCTTTAAGAAGGCAACAGAAGCTAGTGTAACTATACCAGGAAAAAAAAATTTAAAAAAGAAAATGAAAGGTAGCTATATAGTTTAAATGAAGGTTATTGTTGTGGTAAATGTTGAAAATAATCCCTTGTCTCTTCTCGTACAGTTAAAAGATTACAAAACGCACCAAAGAAACCATCCAATGCTTTTCTCATGTTTTGTCAAAAAAACAGGTCACTGGTGCAGGTAAAGAAATTAATATTTTGAAGATTTTAACTTCAGTGTAAGCAGTGTTCCATAGTTCTATATTTTAGTTACAATAAGTTCTCGGTATCTGTATGTTGTTGGCCGTATCATGTTATTTTTGCTTGATCATGAAGGAAGAACACCACAAATTGAATCGAAACGAGATAGGCCGTCAAGAAATGACGAAAAGATTGGCGGAGCTTTGGAAGGAGACAACTACCGAAAACAAAAAAGCCTATTATGGTGGGTGTTTGAAATTGATCTTGTGCTGTTCTGTGTATGTAAAGTCTTGAATGTTTAAGAAATTGTATTCAGAAATGTATGAGATAGACAAAGAACGTTATGCTCGTGAAATGAAGAAATTTGAAACCGAAGCTGGTGGTAAATCTAATGAAACAAGCATAGACAAGACCTGATAATCTGAATTCAAGTAACAAGCTCTTCAATAGACAACTATCATTGATGTGATGATGTTCGTTATACAATATTGCTGGTACGAAGCTATCTGAAGTCTGCATATCATGCTGCACATCTTTGGGTTTGATCTTAGTACAGAGAATTCATTTGACATTAATGACATATGTTGAAAAAATTGAATTTCACTCTCTGAAACTGTTTGTATTCAAGATCTCCAAGCACAGGAAGATATATACATAAGTTAAATAGCTTTTCAATTCAAAAAAATACTTCCTACTATTTTGTGCTCCAAAAATCCATACCAAAACAAATAATGACCAGTAGAATTGTGTTAACCAATCGTTTTTTGTTTCTGTTCCTGATATCTCTGCATTCTCTCTTCAATAACTGGTCTCATGTGTCGAATCAGTCCCTAAAAAATTGGAATCAAAATATTTATTTATCCGAACTTCTCATCAATCAATCTACAGTAATTGCAGTTGTGTACCTGCACCGGCCAAGCCGCGCCATCACCCAAAGCACAGATCGTGTGACCTTCAATTTGCTTTGAAATTTCCCAGAGGGAGTCGATTTCATCCTCATCTGCATCTCCATTTACAAATCTTGTCATTGTCTGCAAACAACAATATATTATATGGAACAAATTTACCACACTCGACAGGTTACAAAGCTTGTTAGGTTTATACCTGATTCATCCAGCTAACTCCTTCTCGACAAGGTGTACATTGGCCGCAAGACTCATGCTTGTAGAATTCTATTAAACGGGCTATTGCTCGAATAACATCGGTCTGTTAAAGACAGTGTAAGTTACTTCTTGCACTTGAGCAACAAGAACATCTGAGTACATATCACTTACACTCTTATCCATAACAATAACTGCCGCGGTTCCGAGGGCAGTCTGTGCCTCCACGAGTGCATCAAAATCCATTAAAACGTCATCGCACACGCTCTTTGGAATCAACGGAGTTGATGAACCACCAGGAATGATACACAAAAGGTTATCCCAGCCACCAGTAACTCCACCTGTATTGTACATCACAATAAATAATATTTTGAAGATTCAATAATTATTAAAGTCGAAGGCTTACCGCAGTGCCTGTCAATTAGTTCTCTTAGCGGAATACTCATGGTTTCTTCAACAGTACAAGGATATTTAACATGACCAGAGATATTGAAAAGTTTTGTTCCTGTGTTGCGCTCCCGGCCAAAGCTGGCAAACCATTCCGGGCCTCTCCTGCATATGACCGGTGCTACAGCAACTGTTTCCACGTTGGCTACAGTGGTTGGACAGCCGAAGACCCCTATTTAAAAGAAGTACATGAATATTATACCCTTATCATTATATCATTATAAAAATATCAATAAAACATGTTAACTTGCCAATTGCTGCAGGAAAAGGTGGTTTAAGCCTGGGTTTGCCTTGCTTTCCTTCTAAGCTTTCAATGAGCGCAGTCTCTTCACCGCAGATGTAAGCACCAGCACCGCGATGTACAAAAATGTCAAAGTCATAACCAGTACCACATGCATTGTGACCAAGGAGCCCTGCATCATATGCCTCCCGAATGGCAACCTGTAAATGTTTGCAACAGGATTACGGCCCTTACAACTAGATTTCATCAATTGGAATGTGAAGTCGATCTTAATTATTTTATTTATATTAACTTACGAGCAACGAGCTCATTTGTCTTAGTGTAACATATATAAAAAGGTGATTAATCAGAAATCATTATTCTAATAATGCCAATATGCCTATGAGCACTCGAATAGTTCAAACTTACATTCAAATTTGAAGCTTCGTTATAAAATTCTCCTCTGATATAGATATACGCAGCTCTCGCACCCATGGATGCTCCAGCAATCAAACAACCTTCTACTAGTTTATGTGGGTCATGTCTCATAATTTCACGATCCTTACAAGTGCCTGGTTCCCCTTCATCAGCATTGACAACCAAATACTTGGGCCTTCAAAAAAGAAACGCGATTGCTATTGAAAAAAGGGAGGTTTTGTTCTCACGGCAAATGAAGAGTGACTGACCGTCCATCTGATGGGGCATTCATAAAACTCCATTTCATTCCAGTTGGAAAACCAGCGCCGCCGCGACCTCGGAGACCGGATTCTTTCATTTGTTTTAAAATCCATTCGTGCCCTTTGAATTAAGGAGGTTGTTGGATAAGGCTATCGAAGTAATGTAATAAATAAAAACACAGTGTTCTTAACAGCAAACATTGGTAAACCCAGTACATTATTGATAATAGAATTTCGTGAGGCTAGCACAGTCAAAGGTAGCTATGCTACTACATAATTAGCCAATACTGGAACCCAAACGGACTGGTATATAAATTCATCATTTTCAGATCACACCTTTAAGAATTATCTCTTTAGTCTTATACCAGTCTCCTCTCATCATGGCTCCCTTCAACTTCCAGTCATGACGGCCATACAAGTTCGTAAATATGCGATCTTCATCCTTCAGAGGTGCGTTACTGAAATGAGTCTTGAGAAAACACAACAGAGATTGCAGAGATTTTATTACATTACATACAAAATGACAACATACCTTTTGAGATGCAAGAAAGAGAGGAGACTTATTTAATAGACCAACATGAAGAGATGGTTTTCTCAACAGGGTCCGGATGCCAGACATAACCTGTTCCCGCAACAACAGCAACAATATAGTAAATTTCGAATTATTGCAATTGAATAGTATAAAATATGGATAAACAGAAAATCATTAAAAACATACCGATTAGCTGGCGCCAAGTTTGAAAGACTGCAATCGGAGGACAACTTAAAAAAGGCTGACTTACTGGTAATTTATTTAAACTGCTTCGATGTAAAATATAATATAGTATATTTAGGGAAAACGAGCAGGTAATAACCAAGGGTAGGTGATTCACATTTCTAGTGGGCAGTGATCTTGCGGATAGGCTTTAAAATATGTGTATGACATTGGGATATCCTATAACGCGACAACAACACTGCATTCCACTTTATAACACCTGTCTAAAGTATTATTTAGGTGAAGAATTGCAACTAGCAAAAGGTGGAAGTTGATTCAAAAGCGTTAGGTGAAGTAAAAATTTCTAATCGGTAGATGTCACTATTGGATCATTTAGAACCGTTGAGTGATGTAAAAACTTTCAACCGCTAGATGGCTAAGTACAATCGATGTTAAGTAACTCGGTGGTTGGTGACTTTAAAAGGGGATAACGGTTCCCGTTAGAATGATGTGCATACGAGGGTTATATATATTGATTCGTTATGAAATTCTACATTCAGTGGTGTGTCATGTATAGTGAGAGGACAATTAGTCGGCGAGTTATTGAGGGTTGTTCAACGCGGGGTCACTCGTTACGGCCGACCAGAAATAGGTATTCGAGTTTCAAAATACATTTTTCCGGGATTAACCTGAATCAATCGATCCAATTTTTTCAAGGAATCTTGGTTCATGTATTACGTCTCATATGTGCTAATTTCAGCGTGATTGAATCATTAGAAGGCGTGATTGAATTCATTTATAGGCGTCAGGTGAAGATTCTTCGATTCTGGATAAGGACTTCCACAGATTCTGCTGAAGATTAATTTGATACAGTACGGAAACTGCAGAATAGTCATATCATAGTCTCCATATAGAGACTATGGTACAACAGATTTAACTTTGGATTAGTGAAGCGCACCGCTTGTATCCTTAAAATTAACCAGGGGCATGGTACAGATAGTAGTAGGAGTTCAGTGCACGCACCCCAGCCCGATTTTGCACTCTCCTATCTTGTATTCTATATTCTTTGCTGTGTAAGCATCAAGCACAAATGTCAATTTTTTGTGGTATAAGCATAGTCTTCAATACCATGGTATAAGCGGCACGCGGATACGTTGAAGCGTGTCGTCGCGTCGTGAGTAATTAGGTGTAACAGTCAACAAAGTATGTGTACCATGACTGTGCAGTATAATAATTTGCTTTATCGAGTAATTGCAGCTAGGATATGCACCTGTAGACTCTTTAGGTAATATCTGTGCATTCGATATCGAAGATGTTGGCACTCGTAGTACCGCACGTCTTCCTTTGTATGCAACATTTATATTTTTGATCTAATAGTTTAATTTCTGACGTACCTACACTTCTACCTACCTGGTCTGGAAAGCAATATCTATTAAATGCCATAGCCAATCCCCGACTACAAAACGAATAGTTTCATTACACACATGATACTGTATATACGGTTTAGTTAATGTGAGTTTCTTTAATATGTTCTACTTTATGCTGTAATTGGAATATCTTAGCAACATGGACGCCTCAGCGAATCGACGAAACATTGATATTACTGTAGTGTCTGACATTATGTGACCCTGGTGTTGGGTTGGCAAAAGAAAATTGGAGAAGGCCATGGAATTGACAAAGGATTTGTACAATTTCAAGGTACTACATAGGATGATATTTGATTTCACTTCAACAATACCTTCATGATGTTTTCTATTGTTGCATCTTATGTTAGGTCATATGGAGTCCTTTTCTTTTGCGACCCAATCTACCTCCTGATGGTCAGCCAAAAACTAATTTTAGTCAGCACACACCAGGGTTAGTTGTTTTGAATTATTTCTTCTTCAGTTCACTCTTTCTGAGGTCTTTTTATTCTGTTGCAGGGCTCAGAGACTTATAAATGCTGGGAAGGAAGTTGGCATTGATTTCACATTCAAACTTGACCGATATCCCAACACTTTACTTGGCCACTGCGCATTGGAATATGCTCTCTTGAATGATCCAAGTGGAAAGGTTCAGAATGAGGTGAGGTTCCATCTTAATTCACATTGTGATAAAACCAATCGACACCATTCATAATACCAGTGACAATACCAATGTAATGCACAATAACAGGTACAGGAAAGACTATTCAAAAGTTACTTTACTGATGGGACATATCCTGATGCTGAATATGTATCAAGTATTGCAGCAGACTGTGGGCTTCCAATTGATCAAGTTAGGTCATACATAAATAGTACAGAGACTCAACAAAAAACCAAAGATAAAGCTCTGCAACATTCGCAGAGTGGTGTAACAGGTATTTGCATGGCAGTTTTACTGTTGCATTGCATGTTTTGTTTGCTTTGCTTTACTATTTCAAATTTATTTTCACACCAGGTGTCCCCTACTTCATATTCAATGGTAATGGCATGATGTCAGGTGCCCAAGACCCTGAAACATTTGTCCATACTTTTAAAATAGCAGCAGACAAATTTCCTTTGTCCTCGGCCATGTAATTCTTAATGCACATGAAATTAACAGTAATTAATATTTAGAGCACTAGAATCTTCCAAGCATTATCTTGGGGAAATTAATGAAGTTTCTTAATGAAATTATGAAGTTAAGAAACTGATGAGCATTCCCCATTTCAGGGCTTACCAGTTGTATTGCATTGCATGATGTTGATGCAATACTACAAGTGCATTTATTTAAAATGTGAACTAAGAATGAACTCGATTGATTATCATGTAGTTGCGAGACAGTTGCAGCATACTTGTAGACATTGCATATGCTGCCATTGTAGGTAGAGTCAATTTACACAAACAAATACAGTACTGTATGTTGTGCAGTGTGTTGATTTAGTAATGCTTGGATAAACACCATGCTCAAGTACATGAAAAACAAATATAAGGTACAGCAGGATGTTCAGAAAGCAAAGTGAATTAGTAATGTTCAGATAAACATCAGTGTGCAGAACAGAACAAGGCTTTTCAGTATTCACTGTTGCTTTTCTTACATTTGCTTAAGATGCTTGGACATTTCTAATGTCATATGATTTTGCTGGCAGTTTTTTAGTTAAAGCTATTATTAGCTGCCATAAAGTCATTCTTGCAGTACATTTCCCTAAATAGCATGTCGGAAGTATCTGTTATACATGTTGGAAAATGGATAAAAGAGAACAAGGAGTTCTTCCTGCCGCCAGTATGCAATAAAATGATGTAAGCAGAACAGTATAATACTTTTTGATAACCAATCAACTGTTGAACTAAAGTTTTCTCAAATTAAATAAATGATTTCAAATATCTGTAAACCTCAAAAAAATGTAATAATATGTACAAATCTTTACCATTACTCTAGGCATAACAAACAACTCAAGGTAATGTACATTGGTGGACCTAACATCAGAGCAGACTATCATCATGAAGAAGGTGAAGAGGTATAACCAGTATCTTATTTATATAAAGTAATTTGTTTTCCACCCAAAGCAACGAGAGATTCCTATTAAATGATTATTATTTACGGTTCAGCCCATGTAGTGTTTTCTGTTAATACGGTACAGTACTGTACTAAAATATCAAATGTGTACCAGAACTACATTCTATGAGAAAATGCTATTCTTTACGTTATTGATCTTGATATATTCAGCTGTTCTACATGGTTAAAGGTGACATGTGTCTAAAAATCATAGAAAAAGGAAGGCACAAAGACGTCATCATCAAAGAAGGCGAGGTAAGATTTTTGACGGGGGAGTGTGTAACAACTGGAATGCTCGCCTAATTCTCTGTAAAATCTGCGATTAGAGAGTAGGGAACCTAAAACCGAACCTGCTATACGCATGAACCGCAAACAGGAAGTGAACTCAATTTCCGTTATGTAAAGTCTCGGCACAGAAACATAACTAGCCTTTTTATATGAAATGTTGTCACGGGATATTTACCACTTCAGCTTACGCAAAAATCTTTTCTGACAGACCAAGTACGCTCATTTAGTTTTACTGAATCGATCCTATATTTTCTATTTCACTTCTGTCAACCCCCAGTGGCGAAATAGGAGTTCATCCGAAATTTGCGCTTTAGTATTTGCTATCGTATCTGGGCGATTCGTCCACAATCGAAGTTGATTTGTAATTCTAAAAGTTCTAAACAATCGCTAGACAAGAATATTTTCTAAATCACAGGTTTTTCTTCTGCCAGCGCGTATCCCCCATTCCCCCCAGAGGCAGGAAGAAACGGTCGGTCTGGTGATAGAAAGGGAGAGATTGAAAACGGAAACAGATGGCTTGCGATACTACGTGGGAGACACAACGGAACCACTCTTCGAGCGATGGTTTCATTGCTATGATCTGGGAACGGAACTTGTACCGATAATCAACGAGTTAATAAACATACTTCAGTAGTCGTATACGATAGACGTCATATTTATAAACTGGTGCTTCATGAAAATAATTCTTCTGTTATTCAGATATTTTGCATCGGAAGAATACAAAACCGGAAAGCCAAATCCTGGTACTTCAATTATTATCACAGTAAAAACCCCAGGTCTTGTGTACTTAAAATATTTTGTTGCATGACAGAAAAATTGATGAAAGAATTACCTTTTGCTATCGACGAGGAAACCATTGTGATGAAGCCTTTTTCTCTGAAAGAATGGTTACAAACCATTGGCTGTGTGAGTGGATGTAAGCAGCTTTTTAAGGGGAGCTACCAGTTTGATATAAAGGTAAAAGCAGGACAGAATGTAACTGTTTGAATTTTGCAAAAATTTATTCATTTTCTTTTCATTTCTCTAGGTTTACTTTGAAGGGGAATTTGAATTACCAAGGATGAGTGTGGAACGTTGGATTTGGCAAATGGTTAGTCATCAAAATGAATGCTTTACCTTTACTATACGATACATATAATATAGCCTGTTTAGGGAATGATGTGCTACTAAGTAGTAATGAAATACCATTTTCATTTACAGGAGGGAAATTCTACTATGATCATTGGGCAAAACAATCATACTTTATCAGAAGGAGATAGCTTCTTACTGCCATCAGATACTTGGTATGATGAATGTTTTGGGAATTTTTTTTTAGAAAAAACTATAACTTCTAACATATTCGATTTCCTCTTCAGTGCCACATGGAAATGTGCTGCGGGAAGTAACGCCTTATGTGTAGTTCAGGATGGTTCAAGGAACAAGGCTTAAAGAGTTGATTATTCTCATGTAACCAATCCAGTAGCATGTACAATTATGTTTCAGCTATTTACATAACATGTAATGTAACACACATGGGTAACATGATACCCACTAACTAATCTGTTAAATTCAAATCATTGTATTAGTCATTACTAATAGCACAGTTTTGCCAATAAAGCTATATCATGCTTGGTACAATGATTGTTCTATTACAAGATGATAAATAAGGAAATTGGTCTGTGTGAAGTTCAAGTGAAATTCGATGCATCAAAGTACAACAGCTTTCGTTCATCAAATGTCATATTGCTTTACGCAATACCATAGTACTTGAGAGATCTATCCATGCTACAAGATGCCAAGAATCTCGCATTCATTCCAAAACGTACCCCTGTAGCCAGTGCACTGTGATCGGTCAAGATCTTCAGTTCCTGCCATTGCTTGCAAAGGTAGACTCGTAAATCTGTTCCAGCGACGGCCAAATAGGTTCCAGATTTGTCAAATGTCAACGATTTTATCTAGAGAAAATTTCAAGCAAAATTCTAGAACATTCATTCCAATTACTTCTGTCTCCTTTATATATAGTCTGAACCCTTATCAAGCTCATTATTAAATAAATATAATTCTTAGCACTCACTTCATAGTGGTCATCCATGGCCAGAGTCTTAAAATTCTTAAGCTTACGAAGATCCCACAATTTGACCATAGAATCGTCTGCTGCCGTTGCCAGATAGTAGCCGTTTTCGGAAAACGCTATGTCTGTGATAGGACCAGAGTGACCAGGGAAGTTGGCGACATTTGTTCGCTCCTACATGTGATAATGAAGATTGACAATAGATAATGACTGCGTCTGTGTTATAAGTTACAAGTTCTTTCCGACAAACCTTCAAATCCCAAATTTTTATCTGGCTGTCTTGAGTTCCGATTCCAAAAATTAAACCATCAGGATGGAACTGGGCACATGTTAAAGCTTGATCAGAAATGAAAACAAGAAGCAAAACCGGTTAGGAAATGTTTTGACAGGCATATCAGTGAGGATTTAAGTCGCTTACCACTTCCCATGGCATCATCAGTTACTCGACAAAGCGTCCGTCCAGTGCGGATGTCACTAAAGGCCCAGTGCTGATCTTCACTACAGCTTACTAGATAGTCACCAAGAGCGTGCAAGCTTATTCCTGAATAGACGGGAATTGAAAATGAATGATCAAGTTCTGAGATGAGCAACCAGGTGCCCAGTGTTCTATGAATGCTATATACCAGTGACAGCAGCTTTGTGTGTTCTTATGATGGTGGAACAATGACCATCTTGCACAGACCAGATTCTAATTGTTCCATCTGGAGAGCAGGTGAAGGTAATGTTCTTCATTCAAACAAACAGAAATTGTTAGGACTATTCAGCGAAGATGAAAACTAAGGATGCTCATCATCTTACCTCGGTTGGATGATAAATGACATTGGTTACTTTTTTCGTGTGTCCCTTCAAAGTGCTAATGACCTGTTCGCTTTCCTTGTCAAACACAACGGCTGTTTTATCTGCACCCCCAGTTATTACTCTACAACGATGAGAGAACAAGTTTAAAGAGGATTCATACACAATACATACAGAAGTGGACAGATGTCTTTGTTATTAACCTGTTATTGTCAGAAGCACATATATCCAAACAGAGAATTCCAGGAACTGAAGCAGAATGCAATCCAGGATGAGAAGCAATCTGAAACCATATTAAAAATAAATTTACTATCGACAAATGATGGTATTTTATTAAATCCAACTATTAATTCAATGCTTTACAATTTTCACTTTATTAGATAGTTGTACTATATGAAATACCCCCTATGTTATTTATATAACTTGTAAATTCATCAAATTTTATGTTACCTGTCTGTAACTGCGTATATCATCACTTCCCATCAAATCTTCAGGCGCACGTTTGCCTCTCTTCTTACGTTCGCTAGTCAAGATGCTCGCTTTTTCTTGAAGTTTTTGTATAACGCTTTCATTGAGACCAATAGGCTCCCCTGAACCGAAACAAATTTGTTACTGAAAGCATTAATTAACCCATAGACATATTTTTAATGTTTCATTTACCATCATTTTCTTCACGCATGTCATGCGTCAGTTGAGGTGCAACTACTGTCATCGGTTGGCCGATAATACCTGCCTGCGGTTTAAGGGTGGCGAGAGCCTCGCGTGCTGCGGTGGCTTCCTTTGTTAACCGAGCAATAACTCTGCATGCAGCATCATGTTGATAAAGAGCATGGGATAGTTCTGTGGAGATTAATGATATAGATAATATGAAATTTATAGGTTGACCAGTATGAAAATTTGGTTAAACCTTACCCTGTCTAGTTGTTTGTAGTTGCTGTCTCAATGTGTAACTGTTGAGCATGCAAGCATCCCACTCATCTTGCAAAGATTTCAAAATGGCAGGAATACTGGTGGCAGACGGAGGTTTAGGCTTAATCACCGATTGTGTCTGAAAACGAATCAGAAATTTAGCAACAGAAGCCGTAAGAATGTGAATAGATGTGAGAATACAAAATAACGCCTAGTGAACCTTTATATCAATGACTTGATCCGGTGTTATTGGTTCATTACTGGTCGGATCAGTTCCATGTTCTGTGATGTACTTCTCGAGCAAACGCCGTTCAAAAATGCATCCAGAAACAGAAGAGACACATGGCTGTTCCGGAACTTCACCGCTAACTACGGAAAATAAATGAATTCAGAATATTTCAAAGCAAATTAGAAAGAGAAACAAAATACTCACTTGAACACACATAAGACATTTTCTTTTGTAGAATGGCTATCCTCCTAATACTTTTTAATAAAAATTCTTGTTGAAGATCAAGCGGCAAATTTCAGAAGCGAATTTATGTGTAGTCGCTCATGCGTAGAAAAACGTGCCATTTTCATTACTATTACCACGAGAGAACACTAAAGAGCTACTTAGCTTTCGTCAGAGATGGTTTCATTGCTCCCTCTATATTTACCCCGGATCCAACATGTATATTATAGAAGAGGCACATAACTGGCACACTATTTGATTTTACGTATTCAACGAAAAAAAAATCATATTGTTCGAATCCCAATCGTCGCAAGCAATCGATCCGACGTCAACTCGTTATTCCGAACAATTTTGTTACCGACTAGACTGGGATTAACGCGGTTGTTGTATGATTTACGAGACTGGAATTCAGAAATAACAAACAGTATGTTCAGAAATTATTTTCGTGATTTATATTGGATGACATGTCTGAGATTACATACGATTGATTGCCGAATTAACTAATCTATACTCTTCCATAATAGAGTATGGGCAATCGTCCGAAAGCACAATTCCATGTTTTTAGAAGATTTACTTTAAAAAATCTTCTTTGCCTTCAGGATATACAGCCATACACTGTATGTTGTTTGGCTTCTCACAGTCTCACAGGAAGATTTCAACAATCACTTTCAAAGCGCGTTATACTAAATAAACACTTACGTTCTGATTCTGATGTAATAACACCCAACGTTCAGGAAATAAGTAGTCTACCTAAGTACGAACAACGATGTATATCAGACCGTAGCGGTTTAATAGCAGTTGTTGTCATTGTATAACAATGATCATCCAATAGTGAGTTCTCCGTGATGCGAATCTGTGGCTGAATTGATTAATCCGTTTCAATTAATCTTGTTAGTTATAATTGTAATCAAGCTTACAACACTAATTGCAAATTACAATTCGTAAGAAAATATTTACTGAGGAGAAAAAATGGATGTGTCTAGCAAACCTATAACAATCACAGAGTTAGTGAAAGAAGGCAGCAACGATGATCTCGCAAGCGAGGACTTGCTTACGTGGACGAATTTAGAATGTAAATCAAGGTAAATAATTGTACAGTAAGCTCATTGTAGATATCTATATAAATTTACTCTGCCTGACTCCGTCTTACAGATACAGATTCTGGAACGATCAGGAAATTATCCAGTATAATCAAATGAAAGAAAAATATTGGANTCTATATAAATTTACTCTGCCTGACTCCGTCTTACAGATACAGATTCTGGAACGATCAGGAAATTATCCAGTATAATCAAATGAAAGAAAAATATTGGATGGAAGAGAAATCAACAGGAAGTTACACTTCAAACATCAATGCTCAGGAACTAATAACTCGATATTTACGGTGTGTATGTAAAACGTACATTATGGGAGCGACGCATGAAGTTAAAAGGGAAAACTGTTTGGCGCCCTTCCAATAATTTGGTCCAACATAATACTTTACCCTGAAATGGTAACTGTTGCAACAGGCCGCTCAAATATCGGAAATCTGACGACAAACACAATGACGGTAATTCCACGGCTGATCAGAAAAGCAAATGCGATGTTCGAGTCATTTTGCCTCCTAACTGGTGGAAGAAATTGCCGCAGCTTAGTTCTGAAGATCTTTATCAGCATTGCTGGAAATGTTGTAACCTCCGAGGTGCTCCAGTTTCGTGATATCGTTAATTACTCAATTTTGATAGTAGTGGAATCAACAATTATGCTATTATTTTTCCTCTTGCTACATTTCAGGTGTACTGATGGAAGCCGAATTTAATTTTGACAACATGATGACCGAGCGTGTTGAAAAAAAATTAAAATCCCTTATACAGAGATGGACTAAAGACAAATCAAT